>JANIWU010000133.1:0-22814 GCA_030705145.1 Hagleromyces aurorensis | reverse complement strand
CACAAGGAGTTCCCATGGTTGTCGCACGGTGACCTGTACACCTTGGCCGGTGTCTGTGCCACGCAGGAATTGCAAGGTCCAAAAATCCCATGGAGATCAGGAAGAAAGGATTTGCCTGAAAACACCACCCCAGAAAATGGTAGACTGCCAGACGCAGCCCAAAATGCCGACTACGTCAGAAGTTTCTACGAAAGATTGGGCTTCACTGACAGGGAAGTCGTGGCACTGTTGGGTGCGCACTGTTTGGGTAAGACACACTTGAAGAACTCTGGTTTTGAAGGTCCTTGGGGCTCCGCTACCAACATCTTCACCAACGAATTCTACCACAATCTGCTTAACGAAAAATGGACCTTGCACAAGAATGAAGCTGGAAACCCTCAATACGACTCTCCAAAGGGCTACATGATGTTGTTGACCGACTATGCTCTTGTACAGGATCCAAAGTACCTAAAGATTGTCAAGGAATATGCTGCCGACCAAGACAAATTCTTCTCTGATTACAGAGATGCTTTTGTAAAGTTGATTGAGAACGGTATTTCTTTCCCAAAGGGAAACAAGCCACACATCTTCAAGACCTTGGATGAGCAAGACTTATAAGTTTGTGAGATTGAGGAAATTCCCTAAACTAAATTATCTATTCTTTCAAAACTTTAAAAATATAACGTACAATTATTACTTATTCCCTAGTCATAACGACAGCTCGTTTAAGACCTAGGGGTGGTTTCAACTGCAATCTGAGAAATACTTTGTCAAAGACTTCGGTTTTTTGAGGAAGTTTATTCTTTATAAAATTTATTTATCTTCATACACATGAATTCTCCGAGATATCACAAGTGGAGAACTTTTTACAGAAGGCCCAAATTACTGCAACCTTTCTTCAAATCTTAGCTCGTCTAGTGCGGGAAGTCCGATCAACAGTCTCATGAAATTCTCTAGAGCAGCACGTTGTTTGTTTAGACCATTGATAGCTTGGTAACCTGGTCTGGTTAGTGGAGCTTTTAGCCAGTAACTCAAGAAAGACAGAATTGAGTAAAATTTCTCATACTGACTGTCTCCGGCCTTTCGATAGGAAACTCTTGAGCAAAATTCTGCCATGACTACCAAATCAATAATCAGTGGGGTTGCTAATAGCGAATCTTCACATACATTGTGGATCGAGATTCTGTTGTGTCCACCAAGCATCAGCTCACTGTAATACTCATCCATGGCAACCTTAGAGTCTCCTACAGCATGCATGTACTTGATGACAATACAGTGGTCGATTTTGTTCCCCAATTTGTCATTGTATAAAATCTTGTTTGACGCAACAATATCGTCAACCACCGATCTTTTTGAGATTTCTTTAGATCTAAATTGCCTTTCAGAGCTTAAGTTGTAACCGTCGTTATTACCCAAGTGGTTGTAGGAGGCGATGGAAACAGGTCTAATACCGGCATCAACCAAAAATTGAGCTAGCACTGACTTCATTTTTGTTTGGCCACTCTTGAAGTCATCGCCTGCAATGAATGCACCTTCACGTTCAGCCAATTGGACAAGTCCAGGAACAAAAGTATTCTGTGGAGAGCCATTAATGTATGGCACACCTTCCAAAATAGAAGCTACTGCAAAGATTGTAGATGGGGCAATCTCCTCTTCATCTCTCTTGATAGCTTCAAGAAGATTGTCAGCAGTGTCGTTCACACCATTGGAGATTTCGGCATACCTTTCCGTGTTTGCGGTCCATAAAACAATTACCTTGTCTAACTCATTTTCTTTCTTAAAGTTTCTGATATCATTTCTGATGTGCTCAACATGAGACCATTTACCTTTGGTAGAAGCTGGACTGGTGCCATCTCTGTTAAAGCAATTGTTGGCCCTTTCGTCCTGATTGGCTGCAATGAAATCAGGATAATACACGGAGGGCAATGGCGTAAACTTCTCCATTTGTTCGCCTAATCTTTGTTGCAAGTCATACCCGAGAACCTCTGATCTGCGCATGGCGTCCTTTAGGTTTGCACCGTTGATATCCCAGCCGCCGACAACAAAATCGTTTGGAGAGACAAAAGGAAGAACCTGATTAAAAGGGACATAATAATCGGTTCCCTTTTCGTCAATTCCCAATTTAATAGTGGATGATTGGGTTACAGAACCGTAATAATTGGCCTCTTTGACACCTTCTTTGGTGTTAAACTTCAATTTCTGTCTGTTGGCAAGAACTGAAGCAACGAAGGTAGTACCATTATTGCCACCAAGGCCGACTAGCATGACACCGATTTTTGGAATTTTAAGGTCAACCTTAAATTCGTAGTCCTGGCTTGAAGGTTTGACATTTATTTTGCCGGTACCCTCCTCTTTAGTCACGACTGAATTGACATAAGTGTATTTAGTAGTCAACTCAGTTTCCGAGAAATGCGCCTTGTCTGTTGCAACATTGATTGTTGGAGTGAAGTAGTTGGCGACTGTCATGATTAAACAAAATTCAGTTGTGATAAGATATACCTGCTGTCAAGGCTTGGTGAAGCTTGGTTTTCTGAGAGCAAAAGACACAACATAGAAGATATAACGGCAAATAAGGTAGATCAAATGATACAAAATCTGCCCTATTTATACTTGTGAGAGACTCATGAAAATCTGCATGTGAATTAATTTCTTCACATGTTAGGGTACTGATAAGAACACCTCAATTGCGTGTACAAACCATCTATTTGTGACCTATTTTCCAACCACTATTATTTTGAACCAATGAGCATCTCCAATATTCGGCGAACTTAGTCCGCCGAAAACCAGAAAGAGACACAGTAATCATTACGCCCCCAGACATTACAGTGTAACTTTCGCCGAATGTTGTACTAGAAACAATAGCTCTCTTTTTCCTTTTTGAGACCTTGCGAACACGCACCAAAGTGCTACTTTGTCCCCCGGTAAAAAATACATTTTTGTCCCAAGCAGGGGAGAAACGAAAACAGCGGCCCTTAAAATTTTCATATGGAGATTGCTGTTTCACATGGAAGTTTTTGATCTTGGAGGAGATATTTTCGTATTTTGGCGTCTAAGCCCACAATTTGTCGGCAATAATGGACATTAGACTAGAAAGAAAGACTCAATTGAAAAGCCCGCATATAGGGACTAGAGAGTGACTTAGTAATGTTCTACCCTCTTTTTTAGTAAACGTACTCTTTTCTTTCAGCGCGCGATCTAACTGGAGCACCGCTCGATCTGTGCCAGTAGTAAAAGAGCGAGCACTATTTCCACTGCTAGTGTCAATCTGTTGGAAGTTTGTTACTACCCTCCAGCGAAAAACTTCGAAGTTCATGGATAATTTTTGGTGCAAAGTTATGACGTCTCACGTTCAAGATCAAGAGCATTTTTCTTTTAGGATGCATGTTGGTCAGTTCCGCATGCAGGTCAGTAACCTATAATTTTCGGCACTATCAACAAGATAACCAGCTCCTCGCGTGTGTGATTTTGTTGGACCTGCTAATAGATTCCCAAGCCACGACGTTGTAAATTATAATGTGTGTTGGGAAACTTGTGGTTTCTTTTATGGAAACCATGGCTTCTCGGAAATTAAGCGGTGCCAGGCTAGCTTGAATTCTTGACGCACATCGCCAAAACCACCAATTCTGTTGAACCAGTTCTAACAATTGAGCACCATCTCACTAAAAGGTTGCACGACTGTTACTGGAAGTGCAAGCACAATGATGATTCCTATTTTCGTGCCACGACAAAATATGCGGGAATCTCATAATAACTCGCATATTAGTCCACGCGACCTCAATGAAGTTTGAAAAAGGGACAACCGTTTTGCTTTGATCAGAGGAGCCAATTCAAAGAATATCTAGTGTTGTATGCAGCTATTCTAGAAAATGTAACGCTTTTAATAAGCTAGCAGAATCTTAACCAACGACATCTCCTTTAGGCCGTACTGGTATTTAATTCAAGTTAGAGATTAAATTCAATTAAGTACAAAAAGTGATGTGTGTGTCATTGAAGACCTTTGCCTAAACTCCTGCAGCTAAAAACAAGCTTGGGAGCGATATCTATAGGTGGATACGCCATAAATGGAATGGTGCAAGCGCTTTGTTTATTTTGCACCTCTGGACGCTACACGTGGATATCACGCCACTGGTTTAGAAATACTTTATCCATACGGATCCATCTTTCAGAATCGAAGTACCAGTGGATGAAAAATTTCCTTTTAACCATTAATGGATATTTGGAACTTCAAACAACCAATATAAGCGGTACTGTTGGTAGTGCAGTTTGAACTTTGGAACGCGACAAAATGTTAAAGATGATGAATTTGAGTTTGAAGACCAATATTTCCTCGAAATTGGGACTGAAACCTGTCAAGTATATTTATGCTAATTCCCCCCGGTATCTGAGCACCAGCAGCTTCAGATTGAATGCACAGGAGAAAAGCGTGGGCGCAGAAGCGGCAGCAAATGCACCATCTGGAGGCCTTACTTGGACGGAGTTTTTTTCTTTGAGAAAAAAGCAGCGCAGAGTCAATGTTGGAGCCTCTGTTTTTACAGCATTTTTAGGCAGTAATGCCGCATGGGCATATCTCTCTACCATGGAAATTGATCCAACACAGATGATACTAGGATTTGACCCATTAGTCGTCATCCCAGCAGGGTTGATTGCGGCAGGTTCTCTAGGATACCTGGTTGGTCCCTTCCTGGGCTCACAAATCTTCAGGATGTCGCACGGCAGCCAACTTCAGGTTTTCAACGCGAAGAACAAAGACTTCTTGAAGAAGGTCATCGAAAATAGAGTTGATGCCTCCTCGCAGAGTTTTAGCAATCCTGTCCCGGACTACTATGGTGAGAAGATAGGATCGATCAGAGAGTACAGACAGTGGTTGAGAGATTGCCATGCCTACAGAAGGAAAGCCAAAGAGTTTTTATAAATACCTACATCGTCGATCTTAAGGGGATTGACCACGATGGCGGCACTTTCCTTGCGCGTCTTTGGAATTTGAGGAATGAGATGCGATGATACGCAGCTTCATGGCGGCGCTCGACTGCTTTCTAATATTCACATCATATCTTCGCCTGTCCAGGCACCCAATTGTACATATACCTATATATGAAATACTCTGCATATTCAATGGAAATTTGATTCCTGTCAAAAATATCGCGATCTTTATAAAATGTCGGGCCGGCGAGAAAGGAAACGCAAACGGCTCTTTCGAACTGATTCTAATTCTGTACCTTGTTGTCCGTAGCTGCCTGTAATGCATCACCGTTGGAAGAGGCCACCACCTCATCGTATTTTGGAAGCAAATGTGCTTCCTCAACTGGGTGGGCTTCCAGGTCAACGTCGTGGCCAGGAACCTCCAAAGGTTCTGCGTTCTGGCTGACCGATTGGTATTCGGCATCACGCTCGGCACTGGTGTAGTAAACTATGTAAATGGCATGGAAAAAAGCCAAAACGCAAAATAGGAAAAGTAGTAATACGTTGATGAGCATCTCCTTGGTGAAAAACCCCTTTCTCATCACTACAGCGATAGGAGGGAAGAAAAGAGACAGGATCATCAAGATCAAGTCATCCTTATTTATGGAGTACTTCCGGACCACAGTAGCCGCAGTATTTCTTGCAGAGTCAGTATTCTCTGACACCATTATTCTCTCTTGTTCAATATGTTTTCTATATTTCTCTTTGTTCGAACGAATATCCTCCCAAGGAGCCTTCTTCTTCCCGGAGTCGTGGGCTTTTTATATATGGTGAGACAATGAAGCCGCAGCATACGTTTGAAAATACTTGGCGTGCGCCTTGTCACGTGTCAGTGGGCAAGCCTTTTTTCATAAAGTACTGGGCTTTGGTAGCATAGATAAGACACATATCAACTGTATATAATATGTAAATTAGATGTTTATTATTAGATGTTAGTTGTTTAAAATGTAGTGATTTTAAACCAGTTAGCCCTCTCATAAAACTTTATTATTTTGAGGATACCTTCGACGTATTGTTTAGCCATTTCTGCAAAATGTTAAAAATACAAGAAGTAAATAATAAAAAAAATAATATTTAAAAGCTCTTACACCCCATTTATTAAAATACTAATTGTCATATTTTTAATCACAAGCCAATATAAAGGTAAACACTAGCACTTTGGAATACATCTTGCATAGATCAGTTTTTATATTCTATTATTCAGAGACCACTCTAGCAAGAAAAAGATGGGGGTTTTTTTGAAATGTTACTGTAAATTGCCGACATAGGAGCGCTAGAGAGACGTAGAATTGGGGGTTGCCGAACTATTCCTTGCATTGGACGTCTGCAGGGTAGAAAAACCCAAAAAATCACGTGATGCAATCAACAGCGTTCTCCTTCCGCGATGTTCTGCACTGAACTAGGGCATGGAATGGAAAAATCCCATATCCAAAAATTTTAAACAATCTATCTATTTTACAGATCGTAGATTTGCTGTGGTCCAGCGAAGAAAATGACCAACGTTTACCAATCTTTGTTACTACAAAAATTATTACCCGTCCATTGATCACGGGATTGAGTCCTCTATTATTGTCAGCAGGAATATGGCATATGGGTAATATAAAGAGCAGTAGGTAGTAGTCATATTGGGTGGGTTGGGATACATCAAACTACAAGTATTAGATAAACGTCTAAACTGTGGCTTTAATTTATATTCACAACTGTCAAAAACGGGTTGGAAACTGTAGCAGCTAGGCTTTGCTCCAATAGATACTTTGGAGACTATACAGCTATCCTCAGGAAACCCAAAAACAGGGACTTGCGCAGGCCGTGTTAAGTTTTCGGGAGATGGAAGTACCGATAGAACAGTCAGCAGTGTTTCCCATTGAACAAATATCCGATGGTCTTTTGCACGAGATTATATCGCATTTGCCGCAAGAAGGAAGATATAAGGCATGCTTGGTTAATAAGAGATTCAACAGAATAGCAACTAAACTGCTGTACAGAAGAATATATCTAAATGACTCTAACGTGGTTAAAAGTGATTTCATGAATGTGGCAATTAACTGGACTATGCTCAGTATACCATCGTTCCTAACAGATGAAGAATCACGGAAAATTGCGAATAATAAGCTTTCTAAATTAATACACACTTTAGAGCATAATAGATACTGTGTGGAGAGTGTCCAGTGGATTAGAATTAATTGGGACTTAGATGCACTTCTCCAAAAAACAATCTTAGCGTTGCTTTGCAATCGTGGCGTGTCTCTTCAGCGGCTAGAAAATATAACAGACCCCTCTTGTAATGATATTATATCGAAAGGGATCATTTCTTCTTCAAAAGTCACCAGCTTTGACATGGCACCACCTAATTCTTTGCCGGAGCAAAATGTACCTGAGGACTACATTCCAAACTTGACAAGGTATTTACATGAACGCATTTCGAGCAGGTTATCACACATGATGTTATTCATTGATCCAATACTTCTTTTTAATTTTATGTACCCACTTGATCAGAAGTTACAAATTAGAGATCTGAAACTACATTGGCGTACAGAATTTTTTCCTCAGACATATTTCCAGAAAAGAATACGAAAACAACCATTAACCAAATTATCTGAGATGTTTGATGTAAGGACATTGACCACTTTGACAATAGTTTCCTGGAACGAACAATTATCGAACAGGGAACTACAGATGTTGAAAGATTTCAAAGAATTCACAAATTTGGAGGATTTATCACTGATTTCCATAAAACAGGATATAGAGGTATTAGTGACATTATTTTACAATTTGCCACATTTGAAGAGACTGAAGATGGATTTCTTGGACGATTTCGTTCCAGAAGCAACGAATTCAGAAATTTTTCTAACCTTGCTTTTGATATGCAAAAATTTACAATTCATCGATATGAGATTTGAGGGCATTGACTCTCCTATAATATCAATCCGTGACAATCAGTTTGATTTGAACCAGAAGTGTTTCTGCAAAGAATGCACTTCTGTTTTTGAGGATATACTGAAAAGCAAAATATTTTTATTTCCAGAAGATGAGATAATCACAGATCCCTTTGGTGTCTTGGAAGTCGCAGCTAAAGATATCTTTGGCATGATGAAGCGACTATCTTTGCTACCGTACTCCAAGGCCTGTGATTGTTACCCCAGTGTAAGGACACAACCTATGAATCTCGATGAGTTTGTGTCTAAAATTAATAAAAGCTTGCTATTGTACAGGCACAAGAGATCTCAATTACGCCAGGATATACCATCCTTTGATGACTTAGAACAGTTTTTCTCAACTGGCGATCAATTAACAAGCTTGTTAGGCAGACTACCTCACGACCCCCTGACTAACGAAGACATCATAAGGTGTTATCATGCGTTAATACACCACTACAGAGCTACATATATGGCTTATCTCAGAGGATTCCCTAGACTTCAATTTTTGATGCTTAACGACATAGCAACTGTCGTGGTAGAGGAAAATGAGGAGAGAATATTTCAACCAGTATTTTATCAGGAAGGCTTCAAGTCGAATTTGACAGGATGGTCTAACAACCTTAAAAAACAAGTTGGAAAGGGTGATTCTAATGACGCACTGAAGAGAGATGCTATGTTTTTCAAGATATAAGGTAAAAATGGTGAATAAATGGAGACTATTCTCAAATTTGGCGTGCAAATATTTTAATGGGTCCATAGGAAGAACCAAATGGTTTATAGGTTAATACTGTGTATAGATACAAATTTATTAAGAAACAAAGAAGGTTGAACAAATTTTATTAGAAGTCACTGCTCACCCGAATTTTAAATAGGACTCCTCATTTGAGGAATATAAAACCATCCTTTGAATATGGCTGAAATAAATAGACTTCTAAATACTCGATGTAAAACAGGTACGCGAAGTGTTCAAAAGTATGACAAAAAGTCAAGAGGTTCAAACAAATTTTCAATCAGAGTAAAATTTGCAAATTCATCGGAATTTGATGTATTTTTGATTATTGTTGTATCATTGCTAGAACTGTTCCCAACATAATCTAGATTCTCGTTAACTCCACCTATTGATTCGGTTGACATAAGTGGTGTGTTATTCAATGATCCATTGGTGCCGATTTCTTTCGGAGGTTGTGCCGATATCTGCATCAGTTCTCCTCCAATTTGCCTCTGGACATTAGTATCATCAACATCCTCAGCTAACCTTGAACTAGCATGGTCATAAAATATGTCAAACAAATTACACTCATGGCGATCCCGATCCGCAAAGTATGGATCCAACTCATCAAAATGAAAATTTAAGTTAATGGGATAATCTGAATTTCCTATGGGATATACTTCTCTGTCCCATATAGCTTTAACATCATCTTGAGTACAGTGAACTAGATCATCAATTTTTCCCCATAGTTCAGACACCAGTGGTACTCTTTCATGTAGATTAATGTTTTCAGGTGTGACAGATCCATTTTTGTTCCTTAGTTCAAATTCCCACAATAGAAAATATAAAATTATTCCCCAGGAATCCTTGCTCAACTGCCTGTTTAGAATCTTATAACTTAATTTGGCAGTGAACATCTTTTTAAAGCATATGTAGTATTCGTGGGCAAATTCATTAAAATAGATGGAGGATATATCAAACAGTAACGACGTTAGTCTATTTCGGGTTGAAAAGTCGATGTTCGCTATTCTGTTACTTCTCAAGATTATTGTTGGTAAGAGAACACAAATTTTGTTCATTACACTTTGAATAGTTTTATTGAGAAAGAACCTTGTGTACGGCTCTGCGTTGTTGTTAGTGGACAAAACATATTCTAGACATTCCTTTGTTAAGAGTACCATCTGATCCCATAAATCCTGTATAGTTTCTTGAAATTTCAAAACGTTCACTGTAACTTCATAATGGATCATTTTCGCATGAGTAAAGGACATTTTGAAAAGACCTAACATCAATTCATAATCTTTGACTAAATAAACGGATACATTTTTGGACTTTGTATTGAATATCAAATTAAACGCATTATCAATTTGCTCTATAAGGGTTTCTACCTCGTCAATATCAACGTTAGAAGGAATGTCATTGATAGCATCGTTTAACTTTAATATTAAAGGATCTAAAACAATCAAAAGATCAAACCAGGAATCATTATTGAGCCGGCTCAATTCAATTTCAAAAGATTTGCCAATCGAACAGTCTAATCCAATAAGTATAGTCATTTTCCTGTCCCAATACAAAACATATGACCAAATGGACTTGAACATGGCCTCATAGGCTTCAGAATCGGCAAGGTCTCTTGTTGGTCTCGTGCACTTATCAATTTTGTAGAATAATTGATTAGGAGAAAGAAAGGTAGACCAGGATATTCCCATCTCTTTACATGAGGAAATGATGGTTCCCATTAGAATTGTACTATGTTGCTGTTCTTGCCCATCCCCATCTTCAGGTGCACAATAATGATAAAACCTCAGTAGTAATAATGCTTGAAGCTGGAATAGAGTGCATTTTTTTAATAATTTTGTTTCCAAAATGCATTCCGTTACAATTGCCAAATACTTTGTCGTTTCGATATCTAGTATCGGCTGAAAGACGGGCTCATTTATTTTGGAAAATCTGATGGATATTTGGGCCAGTTTGGTAATGAGGAGGATCGTCATGTAGACCATATGGTCAAAATTCTTAAGAGACATCTTTCCACCTGAACCAATTACATCATAAAATGCCGAGGCTTCATTGTGCAGCACATCTAGTTGGAAGACAGGTATCAACACAAACAAATGGTCCCTGAAAAAGGGGAAAATCAAATTAAAAAATATCTCCCTCTCGGGCAGATATTGGAAAGGTATGTCTAGAATGTTTTCAAACTTTATTTTCGCATTTAATCTATATGCTCCAAATTTATTGAATAGTTTTTCATGTTTTTCTCTGTGCCTCTGGTAGGCTTCCTCCGAGAATCCCGGTGTCTTCTCTGCAACAAACATTTTCAGTGTTTTAAAGGATCTGGGAAGTTGCATGCTCGAGTCATCGGTCTTCAAGCACTTCAACTTCTCCAATGTCATGCGTACCGCGGTGCTTCGGAACACTGTCATAGTACCCAAATAAGCGTCACGATGCTCCATAGCCAAATCGGAAAAAAGGGCAAACAGTGTTATGGAAGATCTTTTGATCTCTATAAGGTTTTTATATGGTATAAGGTTCATGAATCTCCTAGAGTGGTGATGGTATGACTTGAACTTGCTTGGTACCGGTAACGGCGTTGCTCTTGTGATTTTCCCCTTTGAAATTTCTTTGGAGTCCCAAGCAAGATCTGCAAGCCTAGGTGTGTTGTCTGCAATGACAGCATTGGACAATTCTTGTACTCCATGAACTCCATTGCTAGACCGGCTAGTTGAATAAGTGCAGGTGTCTTGATCTCCGAGTCGTACACAATTTGAACAGGGCACTTTTCTATCACACTTACTTTTCCTCCTCCTACAGTTCGTACACACTACGGTAGATCTGTTCCTCCTCTTCACCTTTTTCAAGTTTTCCTTTGAAGTGTCGTTGTTCATTATGTCATCTTCAAAAGCTATCGTCCTACTCAGTCAAACAGAAAGATGTTAATCCTACTTGCAATCCAATACCTCTTGAAAGATTCTGATTTAGTCAACCAGTATAAAACACTGCCGTTTTCCAGTTTGTCAAACAAATAATAACCTTAACTTGTTTGTAATATGTGATGCCAATAATCTTTTTTACATGCCCTTCTCTATTTCCGCTTAGAGTGGTGATAACAAATTTGAAAATTCAGATCATGGACATAAAAAAAGCTCATGCAATCAAGCGATGCATTTAAGCCATCTACTGTTTAGAGACAAGATATACATAACTGTGAATTGAATAAAAACACCAGTGTTACAATCACCGCAACTGATGCTCTATGACTTTACCACGCGTAGTTCCATGGTGCAATCAAGCCGAGCTTGAACAGCTGAAAAATTGGTTTTATGATAGACAAGAGAGCGACATGAGACAGAGAGCTGTACAGAAGGTCACAAGCTACCATTGCAAAGGCTCACAATATGTACCGCATGTTATAGACGCGACTGCCCAAATAACTGCGGCGATACTCCTCGATGAGATGCAGAGTAACCCGTCAATCACTCCAGCAATGCAGAACAATATGATGATGTCTACCAGACTTGGCTACACAATGGCCCTGATTCGATTCGTCAATGGAATTCTGGATCCAACTCAACAGGCGCAGTATGCCATTCCCCTGCATACCCTAGCGAAAAAGGTCGGATTATCTTCCTGGTTCGTAGAGTTAAGACACTGCGGCACACACGAAAGAGATCTTCCCAGCATCGAAATGCTGCGACTGGCTTCCCAAGAAGCATTGTCTTGGATTTGGAACCATTATTGGGATGATGAAGCACTAAATGAAGATTCAGATGAAGAAAATACAGACAAAGCGTCGCGAAGACAGGCAAAAATCTTGATGGCGATCAACTCACTCCTTCGGAAATGTAGGAAGAAAAAGAGGTTGCTTTCGGATAATAGACATCTTTGGGATAATAAAAGAAACAAGGTGATCCGTAGCACGTTTTTTGACGTTGAAACAGACCCCAAATCCAATACACAACTAACCATAGACTTTATCGACGAGCTGCTTGCGGAGATCAAAAGTACTTGGAAACTAAATGACAACACGCTAATTGTTGACATGCTCATGGAGTCATACGATCCAACGCTAATAGAGCTCTTTTCCACTGTTTTACCAGATTTTGACTCGGCGCTACTAGGCTGGACGTTGTCTGTATTTACCCAGGACACAAACAAACTAACCAAGCATTTCAAAGACTGGAATGTATTACAGGAGCAATTTCTGACAAAGCTATTCTCACGTCTGAACATAAGACTATATCTAGAAGATTGGAGCCAGGAGAGACTGTGCTTTATGGATAACCAATCGTACCTGACCCTGTGGTGCTGTCAAACCTTAATGAGCAAATACGATGAGTTTAAAAATGACCGAAAGCCAGGCAAGAAACGCCGCAAATTGGACAGTGACTTAATATTCGAAACAGAGTTGCCTGAGCTAATTGGCAGTCTGGAACAGAGATTTTCAATTAAGGATACTTTGATGTATGAATTAGCCCAGGCACCTCTGCGTATGAGCGAGCATCAGCCAAGTCCGAAACGAACGGAGAAAAAGATCGAAGCTGGTATGGAAGGCGATGTAGCATCGATACTGAACGACTTGGACTTTCTCAAAAGACGTGCAGGACAAGCACAAGAGCCCGTCGGGCCAGTCAGCAAATGCTGGGATCCTCCTGACATTTGGAGTCCCAGACCTTTCGGCATTATATAGCTTTCAAGAAGTAGCATTTACAAATAGACAATATTGAATACTCAGACATCCTAGGAAGGTCTCAAAAGAGAGCGGTCACTGAAGAGTACTAACGATGGGTTCGTAAGCGTACCCCTACCGAGGAAACTGCGAATGTTAACCAGATTTTCATCACCGTAATCAATACTATCTATCCCGCGTTCTCCCATGGAAAACTCAAAGGTTATTAAGGCTCAGAATCTTTGATCGTATATTAAAATATACTGGCAAGTAAAGTCCCCCATTACGAGAATGTCCTGCAGGTTCTGATCGAATGCAAGCACTCTCACAAAACCTGCAGAAAAGGACGTGGTACAAACCCTATCGTCATGGTCGAATCGGACTGGGAAAGAAGAGAACCGTTTTCATCAAAGCCAAAAAATGAACCGAGTAATCGAGATTTCCATGGGGCTACTCAGCCTTGAGTAGCAGGCCTTTCTCGCTCAACGAGAAAGACCCAAAGCAGGAAACAGAACAGTTTAGGTTGCATAGCACATGCTTTAGTCTATAACACATAGAAGCATGGATGCTTGATGTGTCTCTGTGTTAACACCATTTGCGAAAAAATAACGTCTAAACTAAGAGAAAATAGTGGCCTTTATATATGTTTTTTTTCCTCCGGCGGAAAATTTTTTTAGTAGTTAGGGCATCTCATCGCATTAATGAAAAAATTTGTTTTATGAGATGAGGGCAGAACAGAGCAACTGATAAAGGAACTGCAGGAAACGATAGACAAATTCGAGGGCATATGAGATAAATTCTCAAGATCAGTCCCTCTTATATTAGAAAGCACACTGAATATTGTTGGTCAATTTAGAATGGCCGTGTTATCCAAAGAATTCGTCTCTGATTCCGAGACAGAGGAAACTACAGACTTGTCATTCAAAGTTCCCGGCAATTACAGGAAATGCACAGACCTGCAGAGATTCCAGATCTTCACAAATAAACAGGAAAACGAAAAGCTATGGCTTTTCCAAGTGCCTGCAGGCTTGGACCTTTCGAAAATTCGGAAGTTGCCCGCAAACATACTCAACGACGAGTTATGTGAGTTAAGACCAGAGGGTGAACGTCGAAAATACCAAATCCAAATGGACCCAACCCAACAGCCAGATAATACAAACCTATCTTTGCTGATACCTAATGGCGTGAGAAATGGTTTAGTTGCCCTGGTGAACGAAAAAGAGGAACAGATGCAGTTTGATAAAATAGTCAAAGTAAGCAAAGAAACAAGCATTCCCGAGATAGATATAGAAAAGGTCAAGACACCAAGAAAAAACGTTTTAAAGATTGACGGTTTGAAGACCAGGCATTTTGCTACGGGCTATTACGAAGACGACGAAGAACCAGTGAAGGTGAAGTCTGAACGGACACACGAGCTAGACGAGACGACAGACGAGAAGCCAAAGAAAAAGAGCAAGAAGGATAAAAAGGACAAGAAGGACAAGAGGGATAAGAAGGAGAAAAAAGACAAGAAAAGGGACTCAAAACATGCCTAATTTCTCATTTCTTCATTGTATTTTAGACCAACATCATTTAATAGTTATATAATAAATGTATATTTTTAGGTGAAATTCGACATGTAACTCCTACGCATGTCCCGATCACTTGCTGTTCGCCCATGCTATGCCAACTTTTCCAACTTATGCAAGCTTGATTAATCTCTATACTCTGTGGGAGTAGTCTTTTAAAATACCAGCCATATGCGTATTGGTAATCTTACCTTTCCTCTGTTTCTTCTTTTTGACTTCGACCTTCGTTGTCTGTCTCTTAAGCGAAGCAGGATCCACACTTGCCGGTTTGAGGCCCAGATCTTGCAGCTTCCTTGGCAGTTCTGCGAATTGTGGCAGTTGGATATTTTCCCAAATCTTCACAAACTCTTCGTCTATGCGGTTCAGCTCGGGCCCATTGTTATTCCACACATAACGTGGTGTTCTGTCCTTTTTGGTCCTTAAAACCAAGATCTTTGAATCTTCCTCTAGCTCGTTAATTGTTTCGTCACACTGTGGCCACCCATCCTTCAATTCTTTGCAAGAGATACCTTTGAAGGTCACCTGTGATCTCAGGAGGTTGATAAGCTCTTCACCGGAATGTACATCGTAGGTTGACATATACTTGAATGTGTTTCTTTTCGGATCATACTGAATCTTATCCAACTTCTTTAGTAGCTCGATGATTTTGTCATCTTTCTTTATCGACAGATAATCGCGAAGCTCATTCATCAGCACCGGCTTGCCCTTCTTTTGAATATATTCAGTCGCCCACAAAAGTTTGGACGAATCATGGCTCTTTGAGATGTCAGACTGGTTTGCTTGCAAAACTGCAGCAGCGATGGAACCTGGCCTAACCTTCTTTATGGGCGAGCTTCCAGTAAAATCATCTTCATCTTCGTCTTCATCGTCATCCTGTTCGTCACAAATCTCCACTACGCCCTGTGGTTCGGTACTAGTAAGATCTATTTCCTCTCTCTTAATTTGTGCTTTCTCTTTGAACCCTTCCTGTGATGCTAGTCTCTTTTTAGGACTACTGGAGGGTGATTTCTTATTCCCGCTAGCTCCTCTAACCGGCAAAACTGGGGCCGATTTTACCTTATTTTTGAAAGCATTCAAATTAGCTAACAGGGGATCATTGTTCCTGCTCATGTTAAAGTTTTCCAGAGGAGATGCCTTAGTTTTACAGAGCTGGTTTGGCAACTTCTAGTTTACCCTAAGTTTTAGATGTCAATTTAATTTTATTAATACTCTAAATTTTTCACGTTTAAGAAAATATACGCCTATATAAGGATGAAAAATTTCAAGAGAACTTCGTCGAAACTATTCATCTTTATTTTAAACCTTATACTTAGAAGTATAAAACCATTGATGCAACTTGGGGATTGTGATATTGGTATGGCTAAGCGTCCTGGGATACTATCTTCTGTCTGTATGCTTGGGAATATGCATTGTGTATTTACATGTCTGCAAAGATGATGAAAAACCAACTCGTCAAGAGTTTCTAGACCACTAGCCAGTCCAGTTTTAGAACTGTAGTTCTCGATCTCCCTAATATTTTTACCAGTAGCAGCATAGAGAAAATTAGATAGGGTTTCGCAATTGCGAAACATTATCTTATTATCCAGCTTTAAAACCATCGCTGTTAGAGGTTGCTTCCTTTCGGTTAAGCGATCCATGAAACGGTGATGACCTGAGGTTTGGAACAGTTTTAGTTATTACATCTTACTAGTAATAGTTCACAGATCTTACACAAACTTGATTGACATCTGAGACTTCACCTCTTGTTCCTCATTATCCACTCTTGAGAGCAACGGTTCCAGTGTCTTTTTGAACTCCTGCATTGAAGACTTATCACCGCAGAATTTGTAGATTTCCTGAACTTCAAGATCTAAGGACCTGATGAACCGATACTGATATATAGAACTTGAGTTCTGAATGTGGTGGAGTAATTTGTTTTCGATACTTGATTGGACTATCTTAGAAAGATGCTTTTGAAGGGCTGGTTCTGGACACTGTCGCAGGCGTCTTGAAATCACTCTCAAGATTTTGACGAATAGTTCGTATGCAACCATAGATTTGTTTTCCGGGACTAAAGAAATTTCTTCTGGAATCAGATATGCATTTGAATATAAGGCTTGATACACGAGCAGTGTTTCCTTAGCGTTCCAGCACGGAATTCTAGCAATATAGGAGGTCAAGCTGTCCTCAAAGGGTTTTCCAATGGGGACATCAAAGGTGGCACACCTCCAGAATAGCCTTTTGACCGTTACAGGGAGTTTTTCAAAGTTTTCGAGCCAGATTTCCGAGTATTCATGTTTGATTTTTACATCACGAATTCTGTAGTAAAGTAAAACCGAGACCCAAATTCTTCTTTCCCTTCTCAAAAGGTTTATACTTTCCCATAGCGTTTGTGAAGCCTTGAACTTCGGTGAAAGTATAATTTGGGCAACCTGGGTGACGTTCGTATTGTCTTCTGAATAAAGCAGCGTGATCAACCTCGTATATAGCTCTGACGAACTGAGATGTGAGATCTTCCGAGGAGAGAGTTGCTCATCCAAAGATGAAGTTTTCATCGACTTCGCAACGATCTGTTTCAATTGGGAAAACAATACATCATAATGCTGCTGGACCTCTCTCTTTTTATCGTCTACCTCCGGAAGTGTCGAGTTCAATATGGAAAGAACTCTATCAACATGAGCGTTATTTTCATCTTTCAGCGTCATACTAGGAGTTTCTCTAATGTTGTCATTTTCAGTTCGGCCCACTTGATGCAATAAGGATGTCAATGCTTCCTTCGCGCTTGGCCCCTCAGTCAAAAACTTGAACGTACTTCTGAGCTCTTCTGGTTTGTATTTTTTCGAATATCTCTTCACATATCGGAGGGGTAAACGGTTGCATAGCAGGGTCATTCTGCCACTGTTCATCATATCTGATTAAATATCTTGCTTGCTACTCCCATGCAGAGTGCAGTCACACCTTTGGTATTCACTGTCTCACTGGTCTTATCAGAGCCATGGGCTATCCTATAAATCCAGCAATACCTACTATGAACTATATGATATTCAACAGACAGACACTGGTAAGGCTAGAATGATGGTGTTAGAGATAAGCTAACCTTTCATACATTCTATCACATGACAATTCTTTAATTGTATTCCACCTCTGTCTAATATAAAACCATTAGGTGAATTTGCAGAAAACGCAAAGTACATTTGCCAATTGAACAAGATAAGATATCCAGTATACGCACGCTTTTCCAAATATTACAGCATTGATTTCTTGCAATCAAAGGTGTAAAGAGCGTCTGTGAATTATTTAACTGATTTGCAGGGTGGGTTTACTCTAGTTTACCCTGGTTTTATTATTTTAAAGGGTATTTGCATTCCGGCAGCCGTTAAGGACGCAGGTACAAATTGCAGGGCTGTGTTTTTTCCACTAAAAATCAGTTCACCCCAAGGTTTTATACACTGACTTGCTAAGGATCCTTTTACCGAATAAAGGAACATCTCAAGAGTGGAATAAAGCAGACACAGCGATGAATTTCAACGGCAGGCTCCCTGATGAAATAACGGGAGACCTCGCAGATGCCATGCGAAAGTCATGGTCGGAGTCCCAAGGCAATCCAGCTGATCTGGCAAGCACAGATTCTCCAATTGGGACTCCTGTAACAAAGATGAATTACTTTACTTCTCCAATATCAGGGTCCAATTCATCATCCACTTCCATCTCAATGTCCTCTGCTACAACGGGTGCGGAAGAATCGACACCTGGCACACGCGTTACCAGAGTCACAAATGCTAAAGTGCCCGATGCGAGTGACGATCCTACCAAATTTCAAGAGGCACAGAACTCCCTGTGGCAGGAAGATCCGCAAACCGACTACCATCTTATCAAAAGGCACTATTCCATAACGGATCAGAGTAGAGACAATTTGGTTGACATTCTCAATGACCTGGATATTGGAAACGGAGACCGACTGAAATCGGACAACGACAATCCAATATTCGGGAATCCTTTCACATCCGCCCTAGATCGAAGTGTCGGTGCATCTATTACATCTGCCATTTCACAAGCAGAGGTGCCTGGGACGAACCCCTTTGACAGTGTTATGCGGAGGTCATCATTAAAAGGTAATCAACGGGTGATCCAACTCTTGAACCCCAGAAGTTCAGTATCGGATATGTCCACGAACGAAGGGTTGCACTTCGAAGGGGTAAGCAGATCATGGGTGACAATACTGCCCAATGATTCTGTCGAGTCAGTAATGTTGGTGCTCGTTTTGTACAGGTCTCTGCAGGCCGTTAGCTCGAAGTACCCACTGACCGTATTATACACCGGGAACCCCAACGTGGGGCTGCTTGCCAGACATGGAATACGGCCCATCTCGGTTGAAAACAAGGTATATCCTGATCTTCGAGATAAACTAACGCCTGGATCCATTTTGTATCTGTTTGTCTGTCTATCAGGACTATGCGACCTCGTCTGCTTTATATCGCCTACGTGCATGCTCTTGGAGAATGTGGACGAGCTCCTAGAGGAAGAGGATATATGCAACGAAATTGACAACGAGACGTGCGTACTGCTTACCAATCAGACGACTGATGATATTCCACAGATTATGATAATAAGACCGACTGTGGAGCTGGCGATGTGCATCAAGGAACTCTTTACTGATTATGGAGACGGCGAGAGCGCGCGAGAGAAGTTCAGCGGCATGACCGACATTGGCGTGCTCAGGACTCTTTTCAACGACTCCTGGGGCGAGTTATCATCAGAGGGCTACTGCTGCACGCCTACGGAAAACATCACTTTAAACTTTGACACCATGACATTCGCAAGCGCAGAGACCAATTCGATTTCTAAGCTCAGCAAGATCGTGGACTTCCGGCGTCTGGTGCCGTGGCAAGCAAGTGACGAGAAAACGTACAGGGAAGACTCGATATGCGGCCAATGGCTCCGTGTGATGGAAGATGTGAAGGGGAGCATCATGATCTGAGGAGGCATATGCATGTGGTAGCCCCAAGAGCCTGTTGCACGTGTCAAACTGACGCGGAAGCACTGTACGACGTTTCTAGGAGGCTGTGGAGGCGATTTCTGCCGTGGCCGCGCCTCTGTTGCGGCGAGATTTTCCGGAATTTCAAATTGATCACTTCTGCACCTGTTTGCAGAACGTACGATTGTATACTATATAACTACATCAAAGGCGTTGGGATATCTTAGATGGGGGTAAGCAGGATGCGGGACCGTCAGCTGTTTGGCCAGGAGCTGTCAACTAACTACAGGAGGCTCTGACAGTGTGCGCTAACCTGCAGAAAGCACTAGTTAAAGCTTTCTTACTGCACGTGATATTCTTGTGAAAAGCCTCGAGGAAGCCTGAAAGCTCAAACTTCAGTTGTTCGTCATCTCGAAGCGTTGAAACATCAAGCAACACATAAGCAGTAGAAATTCCTGGGTAAAAGACCAATTGTGCAACAAAATGGCCAAGACAGCAATCAGCTTCGATTCCGATGCCCAGAAGGCAACTTTTGAGAAGGTGTATGCAAATCTGCCGGACATCATCGCGAAGAAATGCGGCGGGTACGACGAGCTATACGGCTACAAATTGAACTACAAGGATGACGCCGCTGTGGTAGAAGACTACTTCGAAGAAGACATTGCAAAAGCGCTTATTTTGAAACTGTGTAGGGCGTACCAATTCCAGTACGAGGAGATTGTGCGGAACCTCGTGGATATCCTGAAGTGGCGCGAGAAGTTCAACCCGCTGAGCTGCGCGTATAAAGAGACGCACAACAAGAAGCTGGAGAGCGTTGGAATCCTGACCTTATACCCAAAGGAGGTGCCCAACAAGCGGGCCATAACGTGGAACCTGTACGGCCAGCTGGTCAAGAACAAAGAGCTGTTCAAGGACGTGCAGAAGTTCCTGCGCTATCGTATTGGGCTGATGGAGCGCGGGCTCTGCTTGCTGGACTACACTGACCCGGATAACTGCTACATGACGCAGGTGCACGACTACAAGGGTGTGTCAATGCTGAAGATGGATGCGGACATCAAAAACTGCAGCAAGCAGACGATCGCGATCTTCCAGAAGTATTACCCAGAGCTGCTGTACGCGAAGTACTTTGTAAATGTTCCGAGCTTTTTCGGATGGGTGTATGACCTGATCAAGACGTTCGTGGACGAGCAGACACGGAAGAAGTTCGTGGTGCTGAGCGACGGCAGTAAGCTGGGCGAGCAGCTGCGGTTTTGTCCGCGCGTGCCGTATGGCGGCAGCGACGGGCACCACTCGCTGGGGGAGACGAACGTTGAGAAGGTGCAGCCTCCCAAGTATGCCCTGTACATGCTAGAGAAGCAAATAAACGAGGACATTGACTGATCGGGGTCCAGTAAATGCCCGCCGGGTATGTGACTCCGGTCGTACGAGATCTACATGTGTTCTAGCTTAATTCTGAATAATGACATCCTCTCCAGGTTTGCAAAATTTGCGCGAAACGGTATGTATGTACTTTAATTTAATTCTCTTATTCTGTCCTGGTGTATATATTACTTGGTTTCGAGCCAGCCATTATGCGGCTGTGTTCTACAATTGATGTTTGTCTGCATTGCAAGTTCGGTGCAACGAAGACGAGAAATCCTGCACGTCCAAGTGCATCGCCCTGGTGCGGTCAACGGTGCTGCTACAGAAGTAGTCCGGTATGTGCATAGATGAAACTTAGGTTCAGGTGAATTGGCCAACTTGTATAAAGTGTGCATGAACTTTTTTCTCAAGAATGGAGTTCAGACACTGTATGACTCTCTTTTATAGAAGATCATCGTAACCTTGCTCCAATCTTCGATTCGCAAGACCTTTCTACCACATATTACACTATTTTTCTGAATTGCATGACAGAAGATAGTCCTATGCCAGGATGGTAAATTCTTGAGTATAACAAGCACATCTCCTGGAGCTTGCTTGATACTGCTTGTCAATTCTAAAGAATAGCGAATTACTATATATTAACATATGCTCAAGATACTAGTACGTAGTATTATGGCTCACGCATTAAATTTAAGTGTCCAGCCAAGTCTCTATTCGAGTTTCGCTTACTGCCCTGACTGAACCGTAACCTGGATGAAACCATACGTCATACTGCACGCTGGCACTGACAACTTGAAGAATGTATATTACACCTTTTGCCAAATGAAGAGCAGGGTATAGACCCCTGCTTCACATACCTGGCCACTTCTAAAGGTGGACCAATGATCACATTTTAATATTTCCTAAAGAACACACCAACTAGGACTGTAGATCACGCACATTAACTGTAAAAGGATCCACTCCATTATACAAAAAAGCATTAACAACCCGACCTTCCAATTATCTCTAAATTTAATATTTCATTTATTGTTACAACAGATTGCTTTAAGTCAGGCTCAACATTTATAGCCGCGCATCAGGAATGAGCGCCATCGGCTTCGCATAAGGACAGATGCTTCTTGTCGAATACTGATAGCCATGAAAAATTAATAATGCTTTGCCTCATTATTGACTATTATTGGCTTTTGACTAAGTGATAATAAGGACGCTATTTAGCCCATGTATGAGTTGGATCTGAGCATTGATCCGACTCATGTAATAACTTCTGAACAAGACTTCAAAAAATACACACATCCCAACCTTTGAAGTATTAACTGACATCATTGTAACCTCCAGGCATACTTTATCGATACTCTCCACCCCCATTACACTACGACATTTTCTATTTAGTAACGTTTCTGGGCTCCACAATCTTAATATAACATCGGCTACATTATTGGAAGCGATTGTGATGTAACAAACAATTGCACTAGGCGGCAAAATTCGCAAGTTGGTAATACTCATACTCGAGCCAACTGCGCCGCTCTCACACACCATCAATTCTCCAGTGGCTGGGAGCAAAATTTCTCGTGACTCTATTAGACTCTCTTGAGACCCTCACTCTGAAATTTTTCTTCTTGTAGAATAGGCAGCGGTTATGAGAGATGTCGACGCGTGATGGTGCGGCTGGCACTGGTAGTAAGGCATCAGCAACAAC
>JANIWU010000132.1:0-23213 GCA_030705145.1 Hagleromyces aurorensis | reverse complement strand
TTTACCTTTTACTTTATCTAATTTAAATATAGGATAAGTTATACAATAATGTTCTAATAATTTAAATACATAAATTAAATATTCTTTATGTTTTATAGATTGTTTTAATCTAAATCTAGAATTAATATTTATAATATCTTTATTATTTATATTTTTTTTAGATGAATATTCAATAATACCATCTGTTAATAAAATACCTACAATAATATATAAAATATTGTTAGGAATATTTACTATATGCTTTACAATAGAATTAAATTGTGGTTTATTAACATTTGATTCTAAATTTGAACCATATACTACTAAATCTTTAGTAATATAATTAGTCCCTAAGGTATCTTTAGAGATTTTAGGGGTAAGCTTAATATAATATTTATTTGCTTGAGTCCCCACCCGTGAATAATGGGTAGGGTATTTATTTAATAAATTTTCATTATTATGTAAATTAGGTATAATTATATTATTATTATTAAATATTTTGATCATTATAAAATCCTTACTAAAGGGATTTATTTTTAATCATGAGAAAATTTTAATACCTGTAGGAATAGCAATAATCATTAGAGCTGATGTGAAATAAGCTCTAGTCTAATATTTTAATAATAAAAATAAAATGGACTGTATCTTTATTCTATAAACCTAAATATTTAATTTATTAAAAATTTATTATAAATAGGTATAATTTATCTTCTTTTTAATTTGAAGAAAGGTATTAGATGCTTTTATTTATATATAGAATATTTAGCGTACTAGTCTCTGAAGTTCCTTTTAATAGATTTAATTTTATTTAAACCTTCTTGATTTAAATGATTTTTATTTTGAATAATTAAATATACTTTATATCATTTTAAAAAATGATTATATTTACTATTATGTAAAGGAGGATATTTAGAAAAATATTTAATAACATTATAAGCATTTTTAAAATTAATAGATGAATATTGATAAATTTCAATATTAGTATTTTTATTAAATTTATAAATATTACCACCTAAAGTTTCTTTAACATATTTTAATAAATAATCATATTTTTGTTTAATTCTAAAAGTAATTCTAATATTAAAACCTATTTTATGGGTATATGATTTAACAATATCAATACCAAATGAACCATCAGCATCACTAAAACCAGTTAATCAATGATTATCTCATAAATTAAAATTAGCAATAGGTTTAATAGGTATATTAAATTCAATATCATATTTTTGTTTAATTAATTGTATATGTTTATATGGACCTAATAATTTACCATTAATTAATTCAAATACTCTTTTTCTTGCTATTTTACTACCAAAAACTAATCTAACTGCTTTATAAGTATGACTATATAGAATAACTTTACCACAACCAATTAATTTTTTTAAATAATAAGCATTTTTAATATCTTTATAATTAATAGCAATACTAATATTTTTTAATCCGATATGACCATTACCTTCAATTAATCCAGCTAAATAATAACCTAAATATTCATCATTATTTTTTAATTTCTCATATAAAGGTCTATGTTCTGAAATTATAACTAATTGTTCATTATTTGAAGATAAATTTGATAAGGGTTTTTTAATATTTTTAATTTTTACATTTAGAATATAATTTATATTTTGAATAAGTAATCAAGAAAATTTTAAATTTAAATAAAATTTAAAAAAGTTACTTGCCGATTGTTTAATATTTATAAATTTTTTCATTATATATAGATTATATATAAGAATTATAAATAAGACTCGTATAACCCTATATAAATATAAGGCTAGATGAGTATATAAAGTTTCCGGCATATAGCTAAATAATAATAAATATGTTACCATATTTAACGACACTTTATAATTTAATGATGTATCCGCATCTAAACCTACAATATATATATGATGTGATCATACTAAGAAACCTAATAAACCAATTGATCCTATAGCATATACCATAGAAATTTCACCAAATACAGGTTTTTTAGAATATGTTGATACAACATGTGAGATAATACCAAAAGCAGGAATAATTAAAATATAAACTTCTGGATGCTGGCCGTCCCAGCGGCCGCCGCAGCAGGCGTAAACAAGACGGTCGTGTAAACAAAACGGCGGAGTTGTAAACATGAGCGTGTACAAGAGTGGGCGAGTGTATACAAGACAGAGCCCAACAGGCGCTCAGAAGGGGATGGCTGCGCATTGGACAAAGATCACACGCACTACAGGGTTCAGTTTAACCGAGGGTTCAGGCGACAGCGAATGTCGCTAAAAGGAGTATCGCCTCGCGCGCAAGCGGCGGCGCGCGCTGTTTCGATGGTTGCGAAACGTGATATCCAACTAGCTTCGATCTAAGATCTGCCGCGAGCACAAGCATCCACGGAGGCTCGCGAGCCCCCGTGTCTCGCGGCCGGGGAGGACCCCGGCCGCGATACGCACATGGCGGAAATCCGCGCGCATTGTGACTCTGGGCGTCTATGAATTAAAAGACATTGTTGGTATTCTGGGCGGGAGACAAGGTGGGACAGGCTGGCCGCGGCGCCGCCTTATATAGGGCGGAAAATTTTTCAGGCAGGCCGGATGGAGGAAGCCGGGTAACTAGAAGGAAGTGCGGTGTGCGGGTGGTGTAATGTCGGGTAACAGATGGGCCGCGGCCGTGGACAAGTGAGGGCACTGCGCCTGAGGCGTGCAACACACACCGCCGGCCGTTCACAAGTGCTGCCGCTACCGTTGCCGCTGCACAGGCACCGCCGGTGCCGCTGCCGCTGTCCACCCCATCTCTAAACGTAGAAGTACGATTCAATGTATTTATACATATATATCTCCTATACATGTCAGTTTAATGACGACGGGAAGCAGCAATGATGTTGCTCATCTCCTCAACCTTAGCCTTGGCTCTGGTGAAAGAACCGAGTCTCTTCTTGGCGACCTTTCTGGCTCTCTTCTCACCAGAGTTTCTGATCAAATCGATCAATCTTCTCTCGTATGGGGCCAAACCGGCAAACTCTCTGACCAGAGCGCGCACGAACTTGGTTCTGTTCGAAGCAGCACCCTTCTTGTAGGAGATCTTTGGGGCTGGGGTCATGGTGGTGACCTGCTTACCCTTGTTCAAACCAACAGCAATTCCTGCACGATATTGTTAGTACTCTGCGTTCTGGCGCCGGGGGCGTTGAGGTGGTGTTCTGGGCGACTTCGCACCGGTTCCTGGTACCTTGTTCTAGCTCCATCCATGGGTTGTAGCTTTATCTGTGATTCTAACTTCTCTGGCTCCAGTTTATCTCTGGCTTTTCTTTCTCCCCGGTCCTAGTTCATCTCTGGTTCGTAGCTCTCCTGTTCTCACTTCATCACTCGGTTGGATCGTATCTGCGCTACCCATCTCCTCTCGAATAACACCACTCTGCACTGTTTCGCTGGTTACATACCTGTCTTGACGGCCATTTTGTTTATCTTGTTCTGCTTGACGTAGAGGTGTGGCCTTCGTAGCTCTGTGCAGCGTCCCGATGTACCACTTTTACTACCTTCAACTGTGCTGGAGAATCACGAACGCTGGAGACCACGAACGCTGGAGACCACGAACGCTGGAGAACCACGGAAGCAGGACCATCGACTCTCCCTGCTGCTAACGGGCGCCGTCTAGGCCGGGCGGGCCGTGTGGTGGTGGGAGACAGGCTCGGCCAGTGGCTTGCGCAGCAGCCAGTGGGACCATCCCGTGTCTGTGCAACCGTTGTCAACCAGGCGCACGGGCGGTCCGCCTAGACTCCAGACGGGCTGCACCGGCACAGCGAGGGCGAGCGCGCAGGTGGAAAAACAAAAAATATTTATTTATTTCAAAAAATGTCCGGATGTTGCAGTACAAAATTACACCACACGTAATCACGTGCGCTTTGCAGCACGCCCAAACATTAAAGGTGTGCGTTGTTTCCTACTTGGTGCGCGCGATATCCGCAGCGCGATTTGCTATATACATGAACTGTGCCAAATCCTATGTGAAACACCTGCGGCGGGCGGTAAAGCGCATTGCTCGCTCTTCACGCAAAGTGGATGAAACGGAGTGCATTGCCGTTATTCACTCAGGACATGAAACAAAATGCATTGTTCCGTCCAGACTAACGAGAAAGCGGTGCAATGACCTTATTCACTCAGTCGGTTGAAGGTGCATTGACCCGTATTCCCAGTAATGAAATAGCGCATTCCCACCATCACTCAGCGTTGAGCAGGCAACGTGCTTTAAACCCATCCATTCCGCGTTAAAGAGGCAAAGAGCATTGCTATCTAACCATTCAGCGTTGAAGAAGCAAAAGGCATCGCTCTCCATCCCCTCAGCTTTGATGAGACAATGTGCAATGCCAACCTCCGCTCACCTTTGAAGAGACAATGTGCAATGCTAACCTCCTCACAACCAACGGACTCAACTGCAATCTCTCATACGCTCAAAACCGACATGTCGAATCCTAAGCTTTGCAGTCTTTTCAAAATGTCGCCGATCGAGGCGTCTCTGGTGGCCTCGACAAAACTCTTGTAGTCCAAGTCCTTTCCGTCTGCCTTCTGGTCGAGCTTCTCCAGCGGGTAGAGGTACCTCAGCAGCTTTCTCCGGCCCGCCGTGATTCTCAGACTCTTGCCTTCCAGCTCTTCCTCGTAATACACGGTGACCTTTTCCCCGGCCACATTTTCAACTACTGGCTTACCCTTGTGCGGTGGATTATCCAGCATATCCTTCTTCTTGAGAAGATTATAACGTAGCTTCCACCCCGTAGGACCCAGCTCTTTGATTCTGGCTGCCTTATCCTTAAGCAGATAGTTGTCAATTCCACCTTCCTTGCTTATCGTCCTCAAAACCTTCGCTGTCATCCTGATGTTAATCTTCCGGTTGAGCGTCTCACTCCACAGTCCCTTGCGGACAATGTTGGGAAGCCATCTTCGCCTGGTCTTCGTTTTACTCTCTGCCACATTGTTACCGTACTGAAGAAACGAACCGCCGTAAAGCCCTTTATTGCTCTGCTTAAATATGTGCGACTCGCCGAACTTGTAATCAGGAAATTTCTTCCTCTCTTTAGGAATATAGAGCGGTTTCACGTCCCCCACATTATATTCGGGTTGCTGGGCGATCTTCCTTGATTCAACCAACCTCCACTCTCTAAAATACTTTGCAGTCGAACAAAACGTTCGTTTAAAGGCTCGAGTTCCTAATCCCAGCACCATTGAATAGAATAATACAATCCACCAGGACGAATGCCAACTACTCTGTTGAAAACATCTCAGAAACGCTAACTTTGTTACGCTTGAACAATCTAATTAGTTACCATTAGTGAAATATCATACACGGGTTTCGTACACAATGCTCTGAAACTACTGGCGTAGTTTGCATAACAAGGGATATCCAGCTAATTCATAAGAGATAATTCTATTACTCTTAAGATTGCTGCTTGTTCCCTCCTTAAATCCAAAATTTTCCAGAATGGGTGAACTGTTATCTATTCTCTACCTACTTTCTAGAATTATACATAGAATTATTCCGAACGTTATTTAGAACACAATGTATCTCTACTGTCTTATCAGAGGCTATTTGAAAACCTTCTTGAGCCCTGACCAGCTTCCAGGAAGGTGTGGAGTCCCAACTCTAGGTGTCTGACCTGTACCTGGTTTTCCTGTCTTTAGAGCCTCAATCGTCTTTTCCAAATCATATATTTTGTCTTGCAACCTTAGATTTTCGGTCATAACTTCAGTATTCCTCTGCATTGTTCTTCTCAGATCTTGTTGGACATCGCTCGGTAAATTAGCATCAATATTAGGAAGCTCATCAATACGCGCTTGCTCGGAAAGTTTTTTCTTAAGGTCAAGAATGGAGTGCTTCAAATCATTATTTTCATCTTGTAGCGTTTCCAACTTTAGTCTATTGGTTATCAGTTCATTTGCAATCTGAACATGCTCTCTATTCAAAGTGGTATAGTTCTCTTCTAACTTTCTAACCTCCAATTGAAGCTGGTGGTTCTTAATTCTCATCGATTCATACTGAGCTTCTTTCTGTAAATCTATCTCGTGAATCTCGGCATATTCGGCAGCATATCTTTTCAATGATATAGGTGTAATAACGACATCATTGATTGCATCTTGCACAAACCTGTCAATATCATAATCTTCGTCGGTGATATTTAATTTCTGTGAGCGCATCCTATCCAAACGGGAAGTCGCAGCCAGATCATTACGGATGACTGAACCGGTATCCGAAGCACCATCCTTAATATCTCCCTCAACCTCACTAGTTTTAGCTTGCTCGGTTGCCAATCTTTCCTGAACTTCGGACTTTAAGTAGCATGCAAATAGGCCATCCTTCAAAAATTCTAGTAATTCGTCGAATTTGAGATTAACCAAAATATCGGCATTCTTCAACATTAGGTTAACTGCGAATTTGAGCATTGATTCAATACCTTCCGTGAACACAATATCAAAAATGCGCAAAACAAATCCCAGTGGAAATTTGTATGCAAAGAATGTCAGAAACCATTGAGTAGCATACATGGATGCACGAACACCTTGTCTTGTCAAATGGTTATACAAAGGTGGTGAGTTTTCCTCTAAAAGCCTATCGAATTGATACAGCATGATCAACAAACCTGGCATATCAGGAAGGAAGAAGTCTCTCAGTCCATAGTATTTCATTAACCTGATTAGCAATCCAAATGCATCTCCTTCTGTTTCACAGTTAATGATAATTGGAGATGCAATAAAGGCCATTCCCTGAGTATATCCAACCTCTGGGTCATATATCGAGTATGCCTTCAGAACTCTAAACAGAGCCTCAACCTTCTCCTCGGGAATGAAGTTGGTTCTTCCTATGTCTCTCCTAATAATAGCATCTTGTGGCGATTCATCAGGAATTAGTTCCTCGTACAACTCTTCAAAGAAAGAAGACTTTGACTTGGTTATTAATTGCCATAAAATACCACGAATTTCTGGTGGAATACCAGCAGCAATTCTTTTCTCTAATTCCTCTGGTTGATCAGATGCTACTTTGGAAAAATTATTCACCAATTCGGTCCAAAATTGCCAATCTGTTTCTTGAATTTTTTTCTCATTATCGGTCACAGAAGCTTCATTATCGTCAACTTTTGAGATTTCAGGTTCCACTTTACTCGAAAGTGAGAGGCTTGACAAAAATTTCGAGTAAGATGCCTTTAATGTCTCCTGACCTCTTAGAAGTTTCTCCTTTGATGCGTCATTTTCACGTTGGTAGTTGTTACTCGATTTTCTATAGCGATTAACGATTAAGTTCAATTCTGCGATAGAATCGATTCGTTCCCCTTTGTGGCGTGGAGGAGGTGGAGGAGGTGTTGAGGTACTTTGGCTATCTTCTATCTTAGAATTCTCTATGTGCTTTCTGAACGTCTCAGATTTTAATTCTTCTTCTAAAGGTGGTGGAACAGATCTCTTGTGTTGGTGCCTTGCTGGAAGCTTTGGAACTGTTGGTTCTGTAGCTTCACCACCTACCGCCTCCTGGGTGCCGTCTCTGATAAATTCTTTCTCACCATGTTCTAAAGGGTGCTTCTTGTGCCTTGGTGGTAGTGCTGGAGATGTTGGATCATCTTGCCCTCTCTTGATATTATTATCCTCTTCTCCCAAGTCCTCATCCTGTAAAATAATTGGTACAGGCTCCAAATTTACTACATCACGGTGCCAGGAAGTTACTTTCTGCACAGGAGATGAGGTAGAAGCCAAAATATCTTTCTTGTTGCTACCAGATGGAGGATCTATTTCTGCAGCTTTTTCTGATTCATCTGATGGAAGGTTATGCAATGTAGAACTAGTCTTCCGACCATCATCTACTACATTACCCTTTCTACTTTCCTCATCAGCATGTTTCTCATTTTTGGAACTGGAATGAGACTCTCCAACCTCTGATGATAAGTGTTGTTCTGCTTCCTTGTCAGCTAAAGAATTTTCAGAGGGAGGCTCATTGAAGTCGCTTCCCAAACTTCCTATCTCATCTTTCAATTCAATAGGCCCATCTTGGGCTTGAGAAGTGTTTACATTCTCCTCAGCCTTATTCTTTTCTGACATACTGACATCTGGCTTGTTAACCGTATCTTTGTGCTTTGTCTCTTCAATCTTGTCATTATGCTTTGTTTCTTCAATCTTATCGTCATTCTTTTCATCTTCAATCTTGCCATCATCCTTTGCTTCTTCAATCTTATCATCGTTCTCTGTTTCTGCAATTTCGTCACGCTCTTGTTCAGACTTGCTCAAATCCTCTAACTCATCTGCCAAGCCTTCATTTTGACCAATTTCAGGTTTATTTTCTCTGTCGATATTCTCTTCTTTGGCTGAATCTGACGTTGGAACCAATTGCCCATCGACCATCTCTGTATCCATTCTATTTTCAGCTCGGATTTCGTTGACATCCAAGGCCTTATCGGTTACGGAAGCGGCTTCAGAAGCGGCTTCACTGTTTGGGACTGATGTCTGCTTCTTATTTTTCTTTCTGGCCATCTTTAAAAATTCCAGTACGTTTGACTCTCTTCTTACTTTATGTCTTTGACATTCACTGTTGCAGTTCCCTTATTTCTCTATACATTCCGCTTTATCCTATTCGCTTTTAATTACCACAAGCCTTGATTCATTGCCGCACTCAAAGACACTAAACAAAAAAAGACCGAACTTGACGGCGCTTGCAAGAAATAACACTTCCAAATTTAAGGTGCAACTTAATTACCAACTGAATTTAAAAAAATATACTTATAAAATATACTGACTGCTATTGCAACGGTTAAACATCTTGCGATTGGCCTTTGCTGAAAGAAAAAAAACATCTCATCAGTAAGACGAAAACTGAATCTTGCCATCTTGAAAACGTCAAGATAATAAACGAGCAAATTACCAGCAATATCCAACCCAAAATACGCCCATTACAACCAGGTCACCATTATACCCAAACCATATCAACCGTATTATATCACCTCATAAGACCGACCTAAAGAGCATTCCGACAAAACTGGTGAAAAACCCGAGATGATGCCAGATAAATCAGTGAATGACGTAGATGACGAACTCGACAAAACGTCTGCGGCCGATCCATTCGCAACAGGAGATCTGGCATTAGGAAACACAATCCCATTCGTGATTCCAAGTGCGGTGATCAGATTTTCCGTCTCTGTAAGAGTTAACGTCGGAAAGTAAATCCGTACGTAGTCGCTGGTGAAAACTATCGGTAATGATCCATACTGCTCGAAAATTCGTCGGACGTCGGATTCGACAATTTTTAAGGCGTTAATATACGCCAGAATCTCGCCTTTCCAGGTATCCAATGCAGGGGTCGAGGCAAACGCCAACGATGGGATGGAGTCTTCGATGTTGAGACGTGGCATTTTGAACTCCAAGTAGGTGCCAAACTCTTCGTTGGCATCAGCAAAGACGTAGTCTTGGTGCGCTTGGATCATGTGGAATAGTTCTAAATCACGGATGACTGAGATGTCCCTCTTGCTTAGCTTGCTGCCGGCAGGTGCAGTGGACATGGCTAGTCCATTGGCCTGATTTCCAGTCTTACCGAAGGGAATCAACCCATCCACATTATTGAAAAGACAGCGCAGATATATCGCTAAATTACTCACTGCTTCATGGGTGCACTTGATGCTTGCAGTCGAGTACATCCTCTGGCCGGCAAATTTCGTGTTGGTCACCATATTCCAGTTCGTGTACAAACCTTTAGGAACACCCCTTGGCGTTCTAGAATTACACGAATACAGCGATACGGTGGAACCGCTCACGAATTTTGGACCCTTCTGAGCCTGCCCCAGCCGCAAACTGTTGACTGCGTTTCTGGTGAAGTTTGGTGCTGCTGTGTTCGTTGACGTTCGAACTGTCGAATGGTACGCCCTGTAGCCACGGATTCTGAGAGGAAATTTGCTAGTCGCCTTTTTCACAGGAACTGGTATTCTCACCATCCTTCCAGCCTGGCTCGGGACATGGCGCTCTAGGAACGATCCTATTTCTGTGTCTATTACTTTGCCAAGCTGTCGCATATGCTTTCTGGCGACGCCAGCCCACTGTTTCCAGTTATTGGGTGGCATTTTGCTTTGGTATTTTTGGAGATGCGCTTGGCTGCTGTTATGCTCCTCTTTGTCTTCTCTTGTTCTCTCTTCTGGCCTTATACTAATATATCAATTTCGAGGCTGTTGCAACAGTGCTCCTTCTCCGACCCCGGGAACACTACAAGCGTATATTATCCGGGTAACAAAAGACATGACACGCATGTGTCGCTATTCTCCTGCCAAAGCCGCCAAAACATTCTCAAAATCTACATCATATTATAGTCTTGTATACTGAACTTCTTAATAACACAACCATAGCTAGACATGTTTTGAGTGCTCATATAGTCTATTTACAATCAAACATTTTAAATATAGTAAACTCCACATTTCCACAAGATTCATAAATTCGTAACACGGCATTATTAATTATTAGTCTGAACTAAACCTGATTATCCCCGTTCTGCGGCTCTTGCTGAACCTGAATGGAATCAGTAGCATTAGGTGGAGTCAGTTCATCATCAAACAAGAAATTGAAGATATCGTCCATGGTGGTGGTATTGAACATACTCGATGGAATCCCCATAGGGTTTTGGGAAGAAGGATCTTGCCATGCAGTGGACGTAAACTTATTATCATTTTCTTGCGCCGAAACCAAGCGGTTCTGAATGTTGGCATTATTCTCTATAGCATTTCCAGTCACGCCATTGTTTGGTGCAGAAACTGGGAAGTTATTCTCATTCGAGTGCCCAGTCCCATTTCCATAATTCGAGTCAGGTGGATTTAGTGCCGTTAGGCCGTTGAACCCTGCATTCTGTGTTTGGTTTAAGGCAACAGCAGGAGTCTGTGATGAAATAAAAAACTGCGATGTCGAAGGTGGGATAGTGATGTGAGTTGGATGGAAAGAACCGTTCGTGTTATTAGAAACGGATGGGTTTCTTGTCATTTGAGCTGGTGTCTGCAGAGGATGACGGTTGGAGAGCAATCTCACAAGATCGGTTAAACTAGCAGCAGACTTTATAGATGCTGGGGATGTTGCTGTTTGTATGCTATTAGAAATACCAATAGTTGGGATAGGAGTGACTGTGGTACCAGGAACGTTGATTTCCATTGTATTGCTACGGCCACTTGCCGAACTACTACTCTCATTGCTTTGCTCCCTTTCTTGCATTTTCTCTGCTTCCAGTATTGTGGGGCCACAGATCTGCTCAATGGCGCTGATGTGCCTTTCGACACTCGATATCTTGTACTGAGACAATTGCTTTAATAGCTTCAAGACCTCTTGAACTTGGCTAATCCAATGCCTTTTCGCAGAATAAGTCAAATCCTCTCTGATATGGCTGATTGGAGTTAAAGCCGCATAGCATACAATGAACGTACAATTCCATGCAAAAAGAGGCGTCAAACTGTGGTTGTTCAAAAAGTTTACGACATCCATCAAGGTTTTTTGCGATATGTTATGTAGCAGAGTTCGGCATTTGTCTATCTCAAAACTGTTCATATCATCTTCATCTTCGTTCAAGCCCCTAAAAAATTTCCTTAAAATGTGTATTTTCAACATCTGTTGCAACCACTCTAAATGATATCTTGTATAGGTTAACCATGGGAAATCCTTAATGTAACTCGTTAAAGCAGAGGAAGAAATGTCCATTTGTAAATATTTCGGCATTCCCCTGCTACATTTATTCAAGTCCTCACATATTTGTAAACACTTCACAGAAGTCAACTTTTCATTTTTTATGGAGAGTACCTTGTTGCAATAAGTCCTGTACAGTTTCGCAGTCTCTATACAATCCAGGTACATCGTCGGTTTCGTAGTTAGTTTATGGAATTCATCCACTGAACATGGTAAGGATATGCTGAAAGCATCAGAGTTGGCAAAGTATTGCAATGGTCTATCCTGAAACAAACATAAATACATCTCGTGCGAGTATAAACACCACCATATTCGCCTTCTTTGTTCTTTTATGGATAAATCGTCAAACGATACTGGAAGCTCTTTGTTCAAACCCAAACCTATTGCCATCCGTATCGCATGGCCATGATACATGTAACTGGTGTTTGGTTTCCCTCTCCACAATGAATATTTGGACAACAAATGCAATGCAACAACTAATGTTAAAGAACCTGCTTCGAAAACACGTCTTGTCAAATGTGATTTCGCATTCTGGTAATAAAATATGTCTACATCGGTAGACTCTCCTTCTAAACACCAAGCGCCAATGGCCAAAACTATGTTGAACAAAATTTGCCACTGGTCCATCGCCTTGGATTCGATTTGGTTGTTGTACAGTAACATCATCGTTTCTGAGTGAACTAACGGACAATAGGGATGGAAATTCACGAAGTAACTTTCTATCATTCTTGAAGTGACGCTTCTGGCACCCAGTAGATAAGGATCCGACACAAATGACGTGATGTTTGTGTCTTTGTTCATTATCATGCCCGGTGTAAGCCCCAGTGACCTCATAACATTAGAAGGAGAGCCTGCTCCAAAATAACCCTTATTTTCTATCTCAATATTTAAAAACCCCATTCCATCATCTTTGACCGCAATGTCTTCATCTTCGCTCCAATCGAAGCCGTACAGCGGATCTCGTGGCAACACAGACTTGGAAATCCGAGACCCCGGTCTATTAGAGGACTGATGATTTATGCCATTGACGGTTTCTGTTGTATCGTAGTAGACCATCCTAATTTCGTCCTCCGGCTTTTCGGTCTTCAGGACTTGGCTCATAAGTTGCTGACTTTCATCCCTGTACATATCTGTATCTGATATGTTGGATCGCTTCAGCCTCTCGGTTATTCGCTCAATAGAGTCCATTCTCAGCAGTTTGCTTATCTGCTCATCTGGAAACACCTCATGGAATATCTGCTCGAGCTTTGTCAGCCTGTTCTCCACGGCTGTAAGATGTGCCCTTGTGAGAGGGCTTCTCTTGGTCTTGGGTGTGTAGCAGCATTCCCAGTCGTTTTTTAGGCACTTCGCACATTTCGGCTTCTCTCTGGAGCATTTCAGTTTCTTCAGACGACAGGAATCGCACGCCTGGTCCGCTATTGTTAGCATGTGGTTACTGCTTTGCTACTCTATCTCTATCTCTATCTCGGACGGAATCTTCGTGAACTTCTGGGGTCCCAGTGCGCAAAACAACGTACACAGGCGCTTGCTCGATGATATACCAGATTTTTACTAAGCTAATCAACTACTTCTGCAGCTCGATCAACTTTGTTATGCTATGTATACGGAATAATGTTCTGTACTAACCTAATGGTGGAGTGCAAAATTTCCCCATAAAAATATGCGTTCCCTTTGCAGCGGTGCTGAAGTGGGTCCAAACTATGCAAAGGACTGGTGAGATTGCACTGCTCTGTAGGTATAAACAAAATCGCGTCCTGGCGCGAAACTTGAAGAACAACAAATGCTCGTATTACAACTCGTCCAACTTTTCAGAACTTATTTTGCCTTGGTGTCAGTAGAAGTAAACTTTATGTCGGGTGGTTCCTGTATTTTCTGCGGAACACGTTTCTTCTGGTTCCATGTAACTGGTGACGAATTCCGTGAGCAGACGTAATAATACACTATAAACATATAATGCTGACCAGGAGGGGCAAGAAGAGATGCAAAAAAATGCAAAAAAATGCAAAAAAGTTGTGTAAGTACCTGAACGGAACTAAGCAAATCACTTTCCGGAGCAATTGACCGGGCAGTTGATTCAACAAGGCTTAACAGTTACAGATGACTACCGTTGCTCTGTCAAGAAACCTCTCATACTAAAGGTCGTTTGGTAGCATTGAAAAAACGAATACCATACATACAGTAAACAACTTGAACATTTTGCTTGTAAGGTGTAGGGTCTGTGGACTCGAGAAAAATTTGATGTGGGTTCTGAAATTTTCAGCTCTGCTTCTCTCTGTAGAGAGACATCAGGCTGTTTATAAACGGATATATGCCCCCTTTTATTGCTAATTCGTAGCTTGCGATGGAATTATGCATAGGGAAAATTGTACATACACATTTTTCGACAGTGACTGAACGCGTGCGTCGACTATGGGGAAAAAGAAGGAATTAAATCTGCATTTTTGTCAATGGTCTGCGTCGCCGAACTGGTACGCAATTACTCCAGAGCCGTCTGAGACATTCGTCAAAACCCGAACCGGGGTACATGCAACGTTTTTCTACCGAGAAAAAAACCATACTGCTAGTGGCAAACAATTGCTGGCAGCGCGAAGCCGGGAAACGGCTCACCAATCGATCTAGAACCGATCCACAGACGGAGAACCACCATCCTACGAAACCACGTGACCAGGGCTTGCTTTGATGTCTATAAGAACCAAGTAAAATATCACCTTCCCCTTGTCCAACCGTGCAGTTGAGAATCTGCACTTTTTTTCAGTATCAACACTCAATAAAAAGGGACTCAACCGGGTGCATCCCAAGTTTTGAAATGTCCCATTGAGTTTTCATACCGACATGCCATAAAAATGCATACTTCTTAGAGGAAAGAATCGGGGGAAACGTCGGAGCTTCATGGTTGCCTCATACGTAGTTCAAAACTACCTTCAGAGTACTTACCATCTGAGGCATGGTAAGCAAGATGCTCCACTTCAGGGGCTTTAGCTTCAAACACTTCGAGAGTGATCTTAAGCTGTTCCACTTTCAAGATGTGCAAAAGTGTGTATTTTGAGACATAAATAACGATTTAAATCAGTGGAGTCGTTTATCAAGTAGGCTAAATGTAGATTTCTTGGGAATAATATTTCTTTCTGGGTGAATTTCTGGAAGTGGAAGAGTTCCTTACGCGTACTTCAGTTCATTAAAGGGTTTATATGGGTAGAATGGATTACTAGCTAAAATCACGTGCTGTTTACACATAAACAAGAGCATCTGATGTATTTACAGTTACACGTTGTAAATTGATCCGTAAACAGCGTCCCAAACAATATACCCAGAAAAGCAGATCTAGAACTCCTGTTTAACCTGTCTAATATTGAGAGCCAACAGTCAATAAGACTTTAGGTGTTTTAATCAGTTGGCAGCATATTGGGAAATTGGGCATTACAAAGTAGATGGTTAAATAAGACGATGAGCTCAAGAATGGTTTCGAAGCCATCTAATAATCTTCGAAGAGAACACAAATGGGCTAAAGAGAGTGTTGATTTGCAACAAGACGGTTTAAACATTTTGAATATACTTAACAGCATCATTACTCATAAGGCTCCAAGCTCGGCAACAGAAGCCAATCGCCAAAGTTCGATACAAACTCAAAATGAGCATAGCTATAGTAATATCGAGTCCAATGGACAAGCGACCCCTAGGAATGAACGAATTTTGAGTCCGAGACCACCTGAAATTATTGAAACTTCAAATTATCAATCACAGCCAAAACTGCAAGATAAAGTAGCAGCCGGAGCCGGATCCGGAGCCACAACTGCAGCCAACTCCAGACTTCTTTCATCAAATGAGGTCAGAAGTTATTCGTCAAATGAGCAAAATGAAAACAGAACAGCATTATTGTCGTGGCCTAATTCACATGCTGGCTCAAATAGTGTCCACATCAAAATTATCGAAGCCCAGCACAAGCTAATTGGTTTCCTGAAAGACATGAATAATTCCTACGGAGAAAAATGTCAAGTTATGCAGTCGACTTCTTTATCAGAAGATTCAAAAAAGTACCAATTAAACACTGTAATTGATCCCAGAATAAGTAAATTAACTAACGAGTTGCATGATATCGAGCCCACTCTGAGGCAGTTGTATTACGTTGCAAATCTCCCGCTTTCACTTCAAAATGTTGCCAACGCTAACTCTTTTATAACTCCTAATACAACGAACCAATGCAAAAACAACACTTATAACAATGACTGCGATATTATAAAGTCACAAATTACGCAAATGTCTGCACCCAGCTTGAAGAACGATGAACTCATACAGGTTTTAGATGAAGATGAGGACGAACATAATAATGTACCGTTACAGAATTCCCAGAGGTCAATGCAGTCCTTAACACCACAAAGCCAAACTGAGGATATCAATGAATATGCTCTTGCTGAAGGTCTTGGCAGAAATTTCAGATCTAGAAATAAGGCAATTAATTATAGGATACCTGAACGTGATGATCCTCTCGACTATGTGGTTGGCGCGCAGACAAATTCTCAGAGACGAGAGTCTGACGGAGATATAACAGCAGAAGCGGAGGAAGATGATGTATCCGATTATATGAACACAAGGGAGGAAGAAAGAGACGAAAGCCTGAATCAAAGTGACGTTGATTTCGTGGTAGACGACCACTTTACTGCAACACAGGACAACGACTATAACGCTGACGAGACTGCTGCATATGAAGAATTTGCTTGTGCATCTGATGATAATACGAGTGTTCATGGAAATCACGAAAATCAATTGACTGACCAGGTAGAGATAATACTCTCATCTCCTATGACGAATAAAGACTCAAATAATATAGAAATCGAGCATATCGATCTATCTGACGACGACCTAATTTTGGAAGCTTCCAATAAAGGTAAACAGGATCCCAGACAGGAAAAACAAATAAGCATGTCTCATTCAGATCTAGAATTCATTGAAAGTGATGAAGAGTATAACAGGGATGTCGATTTGCATGATAGTGATCTTGAAAAGTTCGATGAGGAGCGTGAAAATAATACTCAATTCAAAGACATCGAGGAGCTTGATAATGATTTGAAGATTATAGCAGAAAATAAAAACGAAAATGGCACTTTAATTGGTTTGACATGTGTGAAAAAAGAACCTCTTAGTAATGCTTTTGCTGACCATAATACGGAAGATATTGAATTAGAAGACGATTTCTCCTTGAGCGACATAATGACAAAAAGTAAACACACAGAACCTGCAAATTTCGTATATCCTTGGTTCCCAGAGGTCATGTTTAGGTTAAAAGAGGTTTTTAAATTACCTGGATTCAGACCTAATCAAGCTGAGGCAATTAATGCTACATTATCAGGGAAAGATGTTTTTGTTTTAATGCCAACAGGTGGTGGAAAATCACTTTGCTATCAGCTACCAGCCATTATAAAATCTGGGGTTAGTTCTGGTACTACCATCGTGATTTCACCTCTCATATCTTTGATGCAAGACCAAGTGGATCATCTTTTATCAAAAAATATAAAGGCTAGTATGTTCAGTTCCAAGGGTACATCTGACCAGAGAAGGCAAACCTTCAATCTTTTTATTCATGGCTTACTAGACCTAATTTACATATCTCCAGAAATGATAAGTGCTTCAGAGCAGTGTAAAAGAGCAATTGATAAGTTGTATCTGGACAAAAAACTAGCGAGAATTGTGGTAGATGAGGCACATTGTGTGTCAAACTGGGGCCATGATTTTAGGCCTGATTACAAAGAGCTTAAAATTTTCAAAAGAAAATACCCTGATGTTCCCATGATGGCATTGACTGCAACAGCTAGTGAACAGGTTAGAATGGATATAATTCATAACCTAGAGTTGAAGGATCCTGTGTTTCTGAAGCAAAGTTTCAACAGAACTAATCTCTTTTATGAAGTTTTTAAGAAGACTAAGAATACAATTTTGGAAATATGCGAAACGATAAAGACGAAGTTCAAAAACCAAACTGGAATTATTTATTGTCATTCCAAAAATTCCTGCGAACAAACGGCAGCCTTTATGCAAAAAAATGGGATTAAATGTGCTTTTTACCATGCAGGCATGGAGCCAGATGAAAGACTTGCAGTTCAAAAGGCCTGGCAGTCTGATCGAATTCAAGTTATATGTGCCACCGTAGCGTTTGGTATGGGAATCGATAAACCTGATGTAAGATTCGTATTTCACTTTACAGTGCCACGTACATTAGAGGGGTATTACCAGGAAACCGGTAGAGCAGGAAGAGACGGCAAGTATTCTTACTGCAGAACATATTACTCTTTCAGAGACGTGAGAACAATGCAAACAATGATTCAACGGGATAAAAATCTAGATAGGGAAAATAAAGAGAAACACTTGAACAAATTACAGCAAGTCATGGCATATTGTGACAATGTAACTGATTGCAGAAGGAAGCTTGTGCTTTCGTATTTCAATGAAGACTTTGACTCTAAACTCTGCAAAAAGAATTGCGATAATTGCTGTAACAGTGCCAATGTCATTACAGAAGAACGTGATGTCACACAGGAGGCCAAAAAGATTGTTCAATTAGCAACTGCATTGCAGAACGATCGAGTTACACTGATATATTGTCAAGATATATTCAAGGGTTCAAAAACCTCTAAGATAGTTCAGGCAGGCCACGATCTCTTGGAGAATCATGGTGCAGGTAAATTTCTCTCGAAGTCAGAAATTGAAAGAATATGCTTTCATTTGATAACAAATAGGGTTCTACAGGAGTATTCTGTTATGAATACCAGTGGATTTGCATCAAATTACGTAAAGCCAGGACCAAAGGCAAGACAACTTTTAGCCGATAAGTTACCAGTAAAAATGAGGTTTACTTTATCAAACAGTTCATCTCGTCCGAACACAGCTCCTAACAATAATGGCACAGCTTCAAGAAGCAATACGAGCACAACATATGCAAATCCGACAATATCTCATTATAATGAGAACACGACCAATGCATGTACTAAATCAGCTCATATGAGTAAATCCCAGCTACAGAACTTTTCTTATGCAGGAGAGAAAGAGAATTTGGGGTTACCTATTACTCTTAACAATGACATGGATCTTCATTCTACTCAGGAATTGAACGAGCTTACATATGCTTTCGAAAAGCTGAGGGAAGTTTCATTGAATATGGGCAATCGTATGAATCCACCTGTCTCAAATTTTCTTCCAAGTTTAATATTGAAAAAGCTAGCTCAAGTTTTACCGACAACAGAAGAAGAATTTGCTGCAATATTAGGTGTTGGAGATCGACATCGTAAAAAGTACAAATTTTTCAAAAGTTGCATTCTGGAGTTGAGGCAGCGTAAACTGAACATCGTAAAACCCAAAGTCAGAACTTTTGGATCTGAACAGAATAATGTCAGTGAAAGTTTAATTCTCAGTGAAGGGAGTACAATTAACGATTCCCTGAATGCAGAAGTGAAATCAAAATTTTTTGCAGATTTAACACAGTCAAAGGCTGATCAAGAAATTATTGACCAAATTCGAACATTGAACCAAGCTTCTGTACAATTCGAGCCATCCCGTCAAATATTGTCTCAAAGCCAAAACAAAAAGAGTTACAGACGAGGATTTCGCCATTATCGTAAGAAAAGAAAATAAACGATATTATTCAAAATAAAAATGGAGGTTCAAGATGCTCCATTAATTTTATATTTTGATATGCGAAGAACACAGTGAAAAGTGACCAATTTTTGCCAATAGTTATTACTCCAAAAAGCATAAAGTCATATGCCTAATAAAGAACTCATTACGACCTACATTTCTTGTCCATTGAATTTAGATTTTGATCGAACTGTATATATTCAGGAAACCGGCCATCTCGATAATTGCATTTCTTTAGGCCATTTCTAAGATAATACACGGCCGTTAGAAGCCGCTAACAAATAACATCAACATATATCAATCATTTATTTAGTCTTCAAACAATAGCATAATATAGGAATATATATCCAATTTTACATTCCAATGTAAATGTTTTTACCGTCAATATTTAACATTAAATAAGTTTTCAGTTGCATCTATAAAAATTTGGCCATGATTCGCATGGCATTAGTCTGCTGCTACCTCTTCTACTGAGGGACAGGTGCATATTAGGTTCATGTCACCATATGTATCATCCAATCTAGCAACAGGAGGCCAGAATTTGTTATACTTCAAAAAGGAGAGAGGGTAGGCAGCTTGTTCGCGGGAATAACCACGAGTGTCCCAATCCTGTGAAACTACGAAGTCCTCCAAAGAATGTGGTGCGTTTTTCAGGACTTGACCAAGTGGGTCTTTCTTGATATAACTGTCAATCTCCTTTCTAATTGAAATCATTGCGTCAACAAATCTATCTAATTCTTCCAAGTTTTCAGATTCTGTTGGCTCTACCATAAGCGTTCCTGGAACAGGGAACGCCAATGTAGGGGCATGGAAACCATAATCCTGCAATCTCTTTGCAACGTCTATTGCTTCAATTCCCTCTGCCTTGAAATCTCTCAAATCAATAATGAACTCGTGGGCACAATGCTTGAATCCACCATCGGAAATAAACAATATTTTATAGTGATCCATCAATCTTGTCATCATGTAATTTGCATTCAAAGTTGCAATAACTGTTGAATAGGGAAGACCTGCATTGCCCATCATCTTGATGTAAGCATATGAGATAGGTAGTACTAATGTGTTACCATATGGACCTGAGGAAACAGAATCAATTGATTTTTCACTACCGACTCCATTAAGCATTTCGATAACATCATGCTTGGGTAAATGTGGCATCAAATGTGATTTCACACAAATAGGAGCTCCTGCTGGTCCACCTCCTCCATGAGGAATCGAAAAGGTTTTGTGTAAATTCAAATGACAGACATCTGCTCCAAGATCTCCTGGCGACGTCAAACCAACTTGGGCATTCATGTTTGCACCATCTAGATAAACTTGCCCCCCATTTGCATGAACAAACTCGAAAGCTTCTTTAACACCAGGCTCAAATAAACCGTAAGTGGATGGATAGGTAATCATAACAGCCGCTAGATTGTCTTTGTACTTTTCTGCTTTTAATTTCAAATCTTCGAGATTCAGTGAACCATCAGACAGACAGTCAACTGGAATAACTTTCAATCCACACATAGCTGCGGATGCTGGATTTGTACCATGTGCTGAAACTGGGATCAAGCATATGTCGCGATGTCCTTCTCCTCTGCTTTCGTGATATGATCTGATCACCCTCAAACCGGTGTATTCACCTTGTGCCCCGGAATTAGGCTGAAGAGAAACTCCATCAAACCCAGTTATACTACGCAGGTCTCTTTCAAAAGATTCAATCAATACCTTATATCCCTCTGCCTGATCTAGTGGCTGAAATGGGTGCATGTTGGCAAATTGTGGCCAAGTGATAGGCATCATCTCGACAGTACTGTTTAGCTTCATTGTACAAGAACCAAGAGGAATCATAGAATTTGCCAAAGATAAATCCCGACTCTGCAAACGGTGCAAGTATCTCAACATTGCCGTCTCACTGTGATGCAGATGGAAGACCTCATTTTTCAAAACTTCATCAGTCCGTAGTGACTCTGAAGGAAATTCAGGTAATGCATTTATATCGGTTGGCTTTTCCCCAGTGAAGAGTTCAATCAATTCAAATAATTCATCCTGCGTAGTTGCTTCGTCTAAGGATAATGATACTGTTCTTTCATCCTCGGCAAACAAGTTCATGTTATACTTTTCCAAGGCCAATTTCAAAAACTGAGTACTATCTGTGCTTTCCGAAAGCGAGACGGTCAAAGTATCAAACCAAGTACTATTCTTTACACGATGATCTGACTTAGAATTAATGCTATTTGCCAAAACAGTTGTTAACCCGTATATTCTCCTTGCAATGTTTCTCAAACCATCTGGTCCATGGTAAACACAATAGTTAGCGGCAACATTAGCTAGCAAAGCTTGTGCAGTACAGATATTCGAAGTCGCCTTATCTCTTTTGATATGCTGCTCTCTTGTTTGTAGTGCTAATCTCAGAGCTGGATTGCCCAGACGATCCTTGGATACACCAACAATCCTTCCGGGAATTTTCCTGCTCAATTTCTCAGTAACAGAAAAGAAGGCTGCGTGGGGCCCACCATATCCCATGGGTACCCCAAGTCTTTGAGAGGAACCAAGAACACAGTCTGCACCATACTCAGCAGGTGATCTCAATAGGTTCAAAGCCATCAAATCAGATGCAATCGATACCAGGCCTTTATTGCTGTGAATAGTTTCCGATATCTTCGACAGCGCTTCTCCAGATATGATCGAGCCGTCCGTGGCGGGATACTGCACCAAACAGCCGAACACCTGGGGATCCTTTAGGATGCCCACAGCAGCTTCAACATCATAGCAATCAGCCTCGATCAACTCTATGTTAAAAGGTTTGGCACGTGTTCTGAGAACACTTTTGGTTTGCGTGTGCAATCTCTTGTCGATCACATACTTTGTCTTCTTCTTCTTGCCAACGTTGAAGGACAACAGCATGGCCTCGCCGGCCGCGGTACCTTCGTCCAGCAGAGAACAATTGGCAATTGGCAAACCCGTCAAGTCCGAGATTACAGTTTGGAAGTTCAGCAGCGACTCCAATCTACCTTGCGAGATCTCTGGCTGATATGGCGTGTAGGAGGTATACCATTCTGGGCTTTCTAAGACGTTCCTCTGGATCACTGGGGGCAGAATGGTACCGTAGTACCCCTTGCCTATGAAATTTCTGACTTTGTACTTGTTTTTTTCAGCAATTGCTTCTAAATGTCTCAACATTTCCTGTTCGCCAAATCCGTACTCCGGTGCGGCCAGGTCCAGAGCCCGCTTGGTAAGGATGTTCTTTGGAACCAGCGCTTCAACAAAGCCACTCAAATCTTTGTAACCCATTTTTTGCAGCATATGCTGCACATTTTCCGGCGAGGGCCCAAGATGGCGCCTCTGGAAGGTATCCAAGGGACGGCTGAGAGCCAATGGTTCCGCGTAGTAGACTTTTTGGTACTCTTCGGAGCTGACGTTGGTCTTCGCAGACGTTGCCAGAAGCCTTACATTGGAGGTGCAAATCAGGTTGCGACTGCTGGAGGATGTAATGTGCTGCAGTCTCAGAAGTTGCCTTGCATTGTGGCAAAGTCTCGTTCTCAGCATTGCTAAACGGCTGTGGGTGAGGGTCCTGTGTTTTCCTTGATATAAGCCTGCGCGAAATCAGGATTCCAGGAAGCTGGGAGATTCAGGCAGCGCAATCGAAGGACACATGGGAAGCAACACGGAGCTTACCCATTATATATACTCCTCATATTATCGCTAGCCTTTCATGCTGCTCTTATCAATCGCCATCAATTAGCATTCCCACGAGTTGACTTCTCTGTCCGATGCCCTTCAGGCCGAACCGGGTCATTTCTACGGAAAAGAAGTCAGACGGTACACGAGACAGACACCAAGCTGACTCTGCTCCAACTCCGAATCACGTGGACATGTTTTCACGTGATGTTATTATGTAAATTATTGCCTAATAATGCAATGAGAGATATATTGACTTTGCACGATTATAGACGAAGATGAGATATGTAAACTAAATAATCAATT
>JANIWU010000131.1:0-23573 GCA_030705145.1 Hagleromyces aurorensis | reverse complement strand
ACGAAGATGAGATATGTAAACTAAATAATCAATTTAATATCGTAATAATCTTCTGTTCTCCCCCTCCAGGATATAATAATTGTAATTTGCTGAAGACTTGACAAGAGCTATCGCTATGGCCGTCTTTATACTTTTCCTAGAGCCGGGTAAGATATTCGATATGCTGGAAGTCTTTCTTTTAGGGCTTGAATATCTACAAAGTTGTAGATAATTGCTCCAAGTTCAGGGTTTACAATATTAAAACGAAGGTTAATACTTTAAACTAAATAGAACTTGAATGACAATTGATCGATGATCCTTTGTTATTGGAATCTAGGCTACTGTGAAAAGTTTTCACTCTAATTTATATAGTGTGTGGGACCTCGTCCCGTGTCGTCTTATTCGAGAGTTTTAGCTCACGTGATCAGACTCAGGAACGAGAGTCTACAAAGTGAAGTGAAGTGGAGTGAAGCTCAGTCAACTGAGCATGGATACCGGCAAATCTTACTTGATCAGAAAGAGCTAGTTTATTAACACTATGAAACCAATTAAACATATTTATTACGACAACATATTAACACTTCAAATTTTTAGATATCTAGCTATTTCAACATGATACATCTATATGTTCAAGTATGACTATTTGTGACGTGAGTGACTTAACGCTTAAGATATTAATAACCAAGAAAATCTGCAAGCATAAGTTACACATCACCATTCAGCAAAGCATCCAACGCGCCTTGGACTGAACCACCACTCCGTCTCAAAGCGGCTACATTTCTATCAAAATCGAAAAAGCCCATATCGTTCAATTGTCTCAATTGTTGTTCATAACGTTCTTCAGGTGGCCTTGTATCTTCCTGTTCTTGTTGTGCAGGTCTTAAAAATGAGGATAGCAGAGCTGGGTCAAATGCAGGTGGTTGTTGGCCCTGGTTTGCAAACATATTTGAATATGGATTAGCAGATCCGCCAAACAAAGACGCAAAAGGGTTGGCATTTGCATTTGCAGCTCCAGCCAAGCCAGGTGTATTAGTAGAATCCGTAACTGTTCCAGTTTCACCAGTTCTACTTGCAGCATCAGTTACATTTGCTGAATCCTCTCCGGGGGCTGGAAATCCTGCAGTACCAGGCTCAGCTCCTTCGCCTTGGTTCATCATTCTTGCAAATTGCATTGATTGCCTGATCATAGCAGGATTGGTCAACATTTGCCTGAAAAAAGGGCTCTGGAACATTTCTCTTGCTTGAGGACCCATTGCCTGCAGCTGAGGGTTAGATTGGATCATGAAATCTATCATCTGCGGATTACTTAGCATTTCATTCATTTGAGACTGGAAGATAGGATTTTCCAACATTGATAGCATGTCATCTTGATTTGGCATGTTGGTCATTCCACCGTCTGGGCCGAACATATCTGAGGAAGGAAGATTCGTAAATCCGGCGTACCGTGCACTCGTTAAATCTGCCAATGGGTTGAACCCCCCTGTTTGACCAGAAGTTATATTTGAGGGCACTGCACTATTCGAAGAATCTTGTGGTTGGGCATCTGACGTCGCTGTTGCTCCTCCTGATCCACTAGAAGCATTCGCACCACCTGATTTCACCATATGCACGGAATGATCATTTTGAATGTTGTACGACTCCACCGTTTGGTCATCCTTCAAAATTTTTCCTGAATATATCAATCTCTGATTTGATGCCGGTATTTCACTCACCAAAGCGATCTGTTCCTTAAATTCCAGGATGGTTTTGCCGGGTTCAATTTCCACATCCCATTTATTCTGACCAGACTTTATATGAACAAGGATTGACATGATAGCTTATTATCAGCGAAACACAGAAAATTCAAACAATACACTAACTCTAGTAAATACTGGACAAATCCCTTTGGGTTCTATAATTCTGAAATTTAGGAACTTAGGGTATTACTTCTAGCTGTTCGCGAGTTTTCCGTTTAGAAATCGCCACATAGATTTATGTTGAATAGAGATTCAAGGTCGGGTAAACAAAGTGGAGAAAAGCAGATTCAAACACTTCATTATATGGAAAAGAGAACAACTGTAACATAAATCAAAGTAAAATTTCCTGGTAAGCAAACATGGTCATACTCAAATCTATTGATAGTTCTATTCCTCTAACAAAGTTCTAGTAGTAGATGAGACATATGTACTAAACCCTGATTTCCAATTAAATTCTCTTTAAATTAGTGTCTACCCAGGTCTTACTTTTGGGTCTAAACCCATTCGAATACAACAATCGAGAATCTTCTCGTAGGTGGGCTTCTTCTTAGCTTTGTATTTTCCTCCCAAAGTTGAAATTTCGTTGGAGATTTTCGAAGTGTTCCTACCCCATCCGCACCAACTTGGGAACAATTTTGATGATCATCATTAGACAACGGGTGTCCTGAAAATAACAGCTAGTCACTGTTTCCTTATTGGGTGAGGTTATACGGTATTATAGTCCGTGTTTCACAGACCCTCTGCTATAAAAATTTTAAAGAATGCAATTTTCTGGAGGGACGGTCGTTAGGGAATTAGGGATATATCGCGGGAGGCCAATCCCCGACTTGGTATTCCTGAGTTCCCCTAAACTGAGACCCTCGTATTATGTTGCCAAGCCCATAAGACAAAAAAGGTGGTAACGGAGTTTAATTATCCTTTTACTGCTTCCGGTTGCACAAACAGTAACTTTTTTCTAGAAAAAAGATTGTCTGCTGTGCCCAACTTAGCCCCTCCATTATTTTACAATGGCTGCTATCTTAAGTAATAAGTAATTTCGGAAGAATGATCCAAAAGAGTGCGCAGGGGGGTTTTTTTAACTGATAGGCATCTCCCAAGATAGAATATTTTGGTACAGATCTTATATTCAGGCCAATCACCTAGAAGCATTGTTGATAATACTGGAAGCTACGCCAATACCTAGCCAATCCTAAAGTCCACAAAAAGGACAAAACGAAATTCATACAGCAAATGATTCATTCGCAGTTTTAGAGAAAATATTGGTGTGGAACATAGGATCGAAGGAAAAAGATCAATTATCATTTAATTCAATTTTCTACATGAACTTGACAACCATTTGAATGGAATGAATAAATTGCTCGAACAAGCAGAAAAGTGCAGTTTCACACGAGCTTTAAAATTCCACAAGAACTATGCTTGGCTATAAAATGCTTTTCTATCGAAACATTTTAAATTTCTAATCTCGAAATGTTCTAGAATAACCAATGTTCATCCTTCGGATTCTAACCATTCAAAGGGGGTTAATATCTGGGCAGATATTTGATAAACCCGGCGACTGATGGTAAATTCCTTTTATCGAGAAGCGACTGACCTTCGACGAGGCACTTTTTTAGAACGATCGTTCCCTTTTGCGGATGTCGGCCGGGGGGAGGGATGGACTAAGACATTCTCGAAGTCCACGGAAGAGTTACCAAAAGGGGAACTTTCGGAAAAAACTAATTTTATCTCTCGGCAAAAATTATTTCCGCTTCTACGACAATTCTTGACATTTTTGAAGACCAATACTTTGTGCCCTCGCCCCTCCCTCTAATTTTGTCTGCGATTGTTGTCCCATTGATAGTAGTTGATCTTCTTATCTCTCCAAGGGGATCTTTTGCTTTTTCGCCTATTTCCACCACCTGTAAGAAGGCACTTGAAGCTGACCTGTCAAACGTTTGGAGTCCGACGGCTGTGATAAGTTTTAAAGGATAGATCACGCTAATATGGGTCTCAGTGGACAACGGAAGTTAACTCACCCCCAGTTCAGTAGCACCTGAAACTGCTAACACCGATACTACTTCTTCCAACTACGTGCAAGCCGCCGGACGCGACTAGTTTCAACCTTCGACAAAAGCGGATACTGAAATTCTGTATGCCTTCTAGTGTTTTCTTGGAATTTAGATTTTGAGTATAGCGAGTCGGTTGTGTATGCCACATGATATGAATTCCGCAACTAATACCTCAGAGTTGGCAACCTCCTTCGAACATTTCCTTTTCGCTTCACGGGACTCTACAAGTATTACCCTTTTTGGAATGTATAAAACCGGGCCCACGCATTATTACAGTCTATTGGTTTTTGCATATAGTGAAATATTTATGGTACTGGCCAGCTGAAGGCTGACGAAGAAGCAACCGAAGCTTCGAACCGGGAACGTCGGATAAGGACACATCAAGTGGGAGCTGTATTGGCAAGGAGACTTCCTAACATTCTCTTGTCATGCCGAAAATTTCCCATCTCGGCCAATTCTTGTGGTAAAGTTTCTTTTATGTTGATTTCGGGTATTCAGGTCTATACCTGAACAGGTTTATGCTCGGAGGACAAAGCCTTCTGTTACAGTTACGCAGCAGTAATTCAAGCCAGCACATTTTTCTGAGAGCTCCTGCAAACCCTTCCATTTCCGGAATTCTGGTCCACATGGCAACTACCTTCGGCAGTCTCTGGGCAGGTTCTGATAATTCCTTTGTCTCAAAGGTTCAAAGTTCCGTAGTGTACCACTTGGTTACCATGACATCCTTTACCTGCCGACGAATTTTTCCTACAAATGACGACTTGAAAAGTTCCAGACACCTAAATTGCGTCTTTATATCACACAGAAGGGAATCGCGGGGGAACTTTTCAGGTGAATGGCCAAGGGGAGGAATAATGGAGTAACGGAAGCATGGAAGCATGGAAGCATGGAAGCATGGATACAGGGAAGCATGGAAGCATCAAGAGACACAAGATAAGGAAAATAGAACTCCCAGCTTAGGGCAACAAGGAAATGGAACATATGTTTTGTAGTACATGGACAAATAAGGGAATTTTCCATTTCCTGTATTGACTGCCCAGCGCAGATTGTCTCCAACAAAGATGATATGACCCATGTAAATTTCTGAACTGAATATCCAAACACAGTGTTTTATGCTAGTATATATATAGATATATATATATATACAAGAAGGACACTTTAAGCACATTGTATTGCCGCTATTGTATCCTCCCGCAAGTTCTCAATGAGAATTTGTCCAATTGTATAAATCATCAACATCGAAACTTACCAACATGGCCAAAACATTAGCTGAAGGTAGGAAACCTGGAAGTGGCAGGAAAGCGGGGACCAACAAGAACAGGACCGAGAGTATAGAAGGAACATCCCTGGATTATATGAATGAGATAGACGTAAGGAAGACAAAACACACCAAGCCCACTAATCTCAGATTCAAGCTGCAGAATGTCGACACAATGCAGCATGACCATGACAAAAATCAACTCACGCTAAAGAATATGCAGAAAAGATTGCGTATGTGTATAAACAAGAACAAAGTAAAAAAACGAAAGCCATCTTTGGGCCAAAAGTCACTGATGAATGTCATCAAAACAGAAGAAGCTGGTTTTTACAAAGACAACTCCCTGCCCTTTACAATTCCAAGCCAAGGTTCTTCGCCAAGACTTCCATCAAATAATATCGAACAGGTGAAGGAAGCTAGTTCAGCATTTGGACAATTTCAATCTACGCCTAACCCCTTGTCACCAGCCAGCAATACATCATTTTATCAACCTCCATATACTGGTGCTAATTACTCTCAATCTAATTTCTATTCGCCTAAACAGCCACTTCCTAACTTGCAAAACTCTCAATATCAGTCTAGTACAGGATCTGTGTCGCTAACAACAAGTAAACAGTTTAATTCAGCGCAGATACCTCAATCGCCTTTCCCATTATACTCGCATTCGATGTCAAAAGGTACATCGGCAGTGTATCTACCAAGTTATCAAGCACCACAATCAAACTATATTCAGAGTTATTCAAACAATATCCAGAGCCAGTCACAAACTCCTATGAATCTAGCATACACACAGCAAAACCCGCTAGTAAATTACAACAATACTGCTAGCTACCAATCATCTCAGCTTCTGAATACGCCTCTTAAAGTGCAGAGCTCTTCAGACAGCTGTCCAAAAAGCCCAGATTGCGATGGTAATTATAGAATAGCCTGAAGGAATCTTTTTGGATGATTGCACAATGAACACATTTCATTATTCATATCTGACGTTTTCGCATATAATGGCAGCAAATTTCCATTTCATTTCAAATATTTAAGAGGTACAAGACTAGAATAATTCATAATTTTTGTGATTTAGATAATTTAGCTGCTATATAAATTTAGATTTTGATAAACTAATAACGTATTAATTCTATTACACCCTACTTGTCATTCCTGAACCTTTACCTATATCTGTTTCATGCTTTTTCAATTGTCAAGAGAATTCCTTCTAGCGATGTGAAAAACTTAAAGAGACTGTAAGAAACAACATCTTCAAAATTTGAAGTTTAACATGAACCGTAAGACACATATTGAAAGAAAACAGTTAAATAATGGATTCTTTAGAGGCAAGACTTCAGTTTATTCAAGTGATAAAAAATCTGCAAAAGACTCTAAATGTGGTTAGAACTTCTTCATCAACAGTTCAATCATCATCACATACAGGTGCTATCTCATCACCTCTAATAGTGAATTCTAATTCGAATATTGTTGACCCAATACAGTTTTATATGAAGAACTATAAACGTCATTATGAAGACTTCAATCAATGTCTTTTTGATACGGCTATGAAGATGGATTCTATAGAAAGACTGAATATTCTGATATATTACTGCAAAATCATACAAGGCTTGGAGAAATTGAACCGTGATAATGAGTTGAATAAAAAGATCATTTCGGAAAATCTTCTTCCTTCGTACTCGAAAATGTTAGAGTTAGTTCTTCCTGAGAATGATTGGAAGTCGTTGGTGAACCTTGACGTTGCCACTGAAGCGAGCATCGAAATAATGAAAACTTACTATCCAGAGGCACCAATCAAACCCAAACCCAAGATTCAGAGTACTGACTTAGAGGCTTCCTTTAATGATCTTGTCTGGTTTACTACTGATAGCACAAAAACTTTGACAGAAAACGTTGCCGAAATTTTGGATGACCGACATTCTAAAAGACTGTACTACTACGAAAATTACAAGAAACATGGATTGTATTCGGTTACTACCTCAGTCACTCCTCAACAGGTCATACGAAGAATGGAAAATGACAGAGAAACCCACAAGCGCATGAAAGAGAATATATGGGTAATAGAGCGTGTAAATAATAACATCTTGGATTTAGGTGAATTTGAAAAGTTGTGGGATTCTACCTCGGATGGATTATCGAAGTTGGATTATAGAAATATGAACCAAATCAACTGTATTGCAAACCAAAGTTATATGCTTTGATATTTAGCAGGAAGGGACAAACGTATGGGGGGGGGGGGAGTAAAGAAATATGAGTATGAACGGTCGTTTCTTAGAAAATAATCTTTTGTGACAAATTCTTGCAACGACGATAATTCTGTTACTATTTACATTTTATAATATTGTTCGCTTTGCCTCAGTGATATCGATATAGTTTCATGATTTTGTTATGACTCAGGGCTGGAAATTCTTCATGATTCCATTCAAGTTCTGTCTCTTTATTAGTTAGACATTGAGTCATACAATATACCATGATTGCCAAGAAAAAAAATATGTGAATAACATAAGGCTAAAATAGATAGTAGTATATAAATTGCGTCTAAGGTAAAATATTAGTAGTTTGTGGAAATATATACATTGGCGTGTGTCCAAGTTGTGTTTTTCTATTATAATTTCTGGTTCTGCAAGACATCTTTTTTACTACTAAAATTGAAAATATCAGGTTCTAACCCATCCCAAACTAACAACAGTACATAGCCATTGGCATAGAATTAAAAGAAATCATAACGCTAAAAAGATAAAGTTTGGACTTGATATACGGCTGTGTTTGCTTCTTTTAAGAAAGACTTTTTTCATCGAGACCGATCTCACGCCATTGGATTTTTATCCATCCCACAACAGTGGTTAGAACATCAGTAGAAAAGCTTTCAATATATATATTGAAAAATGGTTAAGGACAACAATTTTGAGGCAGTCAATCCAAAAGGCTTTATTAAACCGCCTTTGATGCATAATAGCACGGAAACAAACATACGTGGAAGAAGTCAGAATTCTCTTCAACAACCAACCTCTTGGATAAGGAGTGCTTCCACATCAAGTCTGATCAGAAGTAGGAGAAATGATAGCACATCAAACGTCGCAAATCTTTTGCCGTCATCAAGTAATACTAGATCGGGTTCATCTACAAGATTAGCTTCGCCATCAAAAAGTGGTGGGGTGATTTGTAACAATCCTGATCATGAACATAATGAAGACATGCTTGTTGACGTTTTACCATCATTTGAGATGTATAACACACTGCACAGGCATATCCCACAAGGTAACATAGATGCTGATATACACGATTTTCCTCCTTCTTACATAGAAGTCCAACATCAGCAGAGATCGATACCCCCAGCAAATGAAATTTCTCGATCCCCTTTGGAAGATACAATTGGCTTAAATTCGGAATCAACTTTAAGTTTGAATAATTTGCATCCATTGAGTACACAGCATATGTCAATTCAGAATAGTCGAGGTATAGATATTGATGAAATGAATATCGAGGATGACCTAAATGGACCTGACAGTATTTTTATTGATAAACTTTATACCCTACCAAAAATGGCTACACCTGTAGAAATTGATATCAGAATAACCAAACACGCACCTTTCCCTCATGCGAAGCCAGAGGAAGAATCCATTTTGAAGGAGTATACCTCTGGTGATATTATTCACGGCTATTGTGTCTTAGAAAACAAATCGTCTCAACCTCTTAAATTTGAGATGTTTTATGTGACACTTGAAGCCTATACATCAGTGATTGATAGACAGCGAGGTAAAAGAACTGTAAAACGATTCTTAAGAATGGTTGATTTGCATGCGAGCTGGTCGTATGCGAAAATAGATTTGAGTTCAGGTTTAGAAGTACCATTTGGTGAAATTGATTTTGACAACGCAATACTAGGTCTGAATAATAATCGAATATTGGAACCTGGAAAGAAGTATAAGAAATTTTTTATGTTCAAGCTCCCCAATCATCTTCTGGATGTGACCTGTAAACAGGAACAATATGCCCATTGCTTATTACCTCCTAGTTTTGGCATTGACAAATATCGGAACAATTGTAAATATTCAGGAATAAAAGTTAATAATGTTTTGGGCTGTGGACATTTAGGTACGAAGGGTTCTCCTATTTTAACTCACGATATGGTGGATGAAAACCTATCGATAAATTATACAGTTGATGCTAGAATTGTTGGGAAGGATAAGAAGTCGCATAAATTGAATATAATGAAGGAAAGAGAATATAATTTGAGAGTTATTCCTTTTGGTTTTCCTAATTCTCTGGTTGGAGAAAGACCATCTCTAGCTCAATTAAAGGATTTTATAAAGTTAGTCGAAGAAAGAATATCTGCGCTTGATTCTGTCTTTAAGCGACTGGAGAAAAAAGAACCGATATCCAGTTCGGATATATTTGGGACGGATGTAAGTGGTACAATCGATCATACTATTGAATTAGACGATGATGAGCTTTTTAGAAGGAAAGTTAGCCAACTACATGTCAATAATGAATTTCCAAAGGATAAAAGAAATGCTGTTCCCCATATATGCACTTTGGTTAATAAATCACACAACTATGTCGAGGCAGAATTAAATTATAGACTGAAATCCAAATCCAAATCAACCTCAAACTTGACAGGCGGGTTCTTTTCGAGTTTCAAGAGTTCGAGCTCTCATAGCTCGAGCTCAGGAAAATCAGATTTAGCTACCGACAAATCTGGACTTATAGTTGCTACTGGTATAATACCTATTATATCTCTACCATATTGGTCTCCATCATTGTTAAGGAAAACAAATAAATTTGATAATCGTACAAAGCACGATCAAGAAAATTGGTTAAAGCTTATGGATTCAGTTCCAGAACAAACCAAAGCCATATTAGATAAGCTGGAAATCAAACTCACTTGTTTGCAATCGAACAATAGTGTCACGCATGATCCGCCCAATATTCATAGCATCACTACTGAACTTGTTTGTATAACAGGAAAATCGGATAATTCGATTCCCATCAAACTAAATGCGGAAATGTTGTTACATGATGATAAGGTGAATACGATGAGGAAAATTTTTGGAGAGTATCTCAAAAAAATTCTTCGATATAATCAGAAGTTTGATGAAAATATTGACGAGCTTAATGAACTTTACAATACCAACAGATCGTCTGTGTTACCAAGAGAACTTAAATTTTCTGATTTTGTGTCATCCCAATTAATGGTGGATATTGAGAGTTTGGCTAATCTTGATGTTAACATATCTTATTTGAACGATATTTTCAGAAAGCAAACACATACATTGAAAGAACATTCGCATGATAATATTACGAGCTTTTTTTCTAATTCAAACTCAGATATAAAACAGACGAACTCAAATATTTTAACCACATCATTCAGTGGATCGTCGATTAATGGACACAAATCTAATGCTTCGAAATTCACGGATCAAATTGTCCATAAATGGATTCAAACAGGACCCACAAAATATGAAAGGGATATTAATGTCAATCTCGAGTATTCACAAAATATGAAGGAAACACTGACTCCCAGTTTTGAGAGTTGTCTCTGTTGCCGGTTCTACTGCGTTCGAGTTAACATTAAATTTGATCAACATGTGGGATCAGTTGCACTTGACATACCTGTTAGCATTGACAATAAGCACATCTGCTGGTGACACTGCTACTCAAAATCAATGGAAGCACTATGTTTGAATTGTTTTGAATAATGATAGAGATGTTGAAACATGCGGGGAAAATAAAATGAGATCAACCCTTTTCATTTTCTGGACGTCTTTTACTCCATTATGAAGCGATAAAATGATATGCCTGTCATATCTGTTGTTTAATTTATAAAATATATTTACAGGACTTTAAAAATTTATGTTTGACGTATAAAATCCAAAAAGTTGATATTCCTAAGAATCTAGCATGTAAATTTCTTGAAGTATTACCATATGTGGACTGGACTACCTTTGGGATTATACTTTGATGCCCCAGTGAATGGCACATGTTCCAAATGTTAGATTTTCGTAACCAACAGACTGAAAGCCTGCTTTCTCGATCATTGTTTTGAACATTTCTTGATTTGGAAATCTTTCAATTGATTCGACTAAATACTGGTATGAATCAAAATCGTTGGCAACAATCGAACCCATGACCGGCAAAACTTTTGCCCATTGTTGGTAAAGCAAATCTATGGCTTGGTTCTCGATCTTAGAAAATTCTAGGCAGTAAAATATTCCACCTGGCTTCAAAACACGGTAAGCTGTGTTCAAGCCTGCCTGTATATCCGTGAAATTTCTGATACCAAAAGAAATTGTATATATATCCTTCGAATTAGACTCAATATTATCCAAAGTCTCGCCATTCTGTACCAAAAATGTCACTCTTGGATCATTGTAATACTTATCGTTTTCCATGGCTCTCTTTTCCCCTTCTCTTAGCATGTCTGGATTGATATCGACGATGTGCATTGTTGATTCTGTATCATGGAATTTTTCCTCAGCATGATCGAGAAGACCAAAAGCAATATCGCCAGACCCACCTGCTACGTCAATAAAATGCAGTGGTTCAGTAGAGTTTGGTCTCTTTCCTGCGTCTAGTTTGTTAATGAAGTGATCCTTCCAACATCTGTGGATCCCTAAAGACATGACATCATTCATTAAATCATACTTCGAAGCCACTGAGGAGAACACGTTGCCTACTAGTTTCTCTTTTTCTTCTTTTGGAACTGTTTTTGAGCCAAAATGCGTCAGATTAGGTTCAGATTTCACAGTTGAGGAGTTGAACCTTGTTAAGGTTCTCGAAACCAACAACTTGGTATGGGCAGGAAAGCACTTAGGTGCAGTTCGGGAAAATATGGACTTCAACATTTGCACCTTTAATGAAAGGATAGTTTAATTGAGGGATTCGAATGTGGATATTATCCTGCTTTACAGTGCCTATTAGCAACACAATTGCGGAACTTTGGACAAACCACTTCAGTTTTATACGGTGCAAGGGACGACAGACTAGATACAAATACTCGTGTTACATGATATCAAAATCAACCCTCATATTACTACCACTACCTCATCGCAAAGCAGGAACCTGTCATGCTGACCAGTTTGGATATATATCTTGGCTTACTCACTAAAAATTGTCGAACTAAATCTTGTTCTCATACTATAATATTGAGTATTCTACAATATATATTTAATATGTCTCTTGGAGCAGCATTACAGCATATGTAGATCATGAAGATAGAGTTTTTCAACCACAAAATAATCGTGTAGTTAAGAACTCTTTATGCTTCATGATAATAGTGTGGAATTTGCAACAGTCTTCAAATACGTTGCGTGTCAGTGTGCTAATGTTTTGATATTAATTATTTGTCTAGAGATTGATTTTTAATGAGAATATCAGAGATATATAAAGGTATCGTAATAGTCAATTTAGTATTTGCTCTACCTGTTCATAGATACCCTGTTGCGGAAAATCATCCTTCTACTGCTGAAACTCCATTAACCCAGCAACAGGCAGAATGGTTCAAAATCCTTCTACAAAACAGTTCACAGTACACCATTGACAAGAGCTTGCCGTTCGATGAAAAGGTGAACTTGATGTTGGAAGTCATTCAAAGTTCAAAAAACGCCATAAATAACTGTCAAGATTTAAATTGGTTTAGTTCGTTCTTACGGAACTTATTTTGGCAAGGAAATTGTCCTCTGTAATCATGTATTAGAAAAAGGGAAGTGTTACGGAATATCGAGACTAACTTCAGTTACCACAGCGGCAATATGCAGGTAATATATGATAAGTCTTACAGATATAATTGCAAGGTTTTGCTTCTGCAAACTATTAGGCAGCGCAGTGTTCTGAACATACCGTTACGAAGCCATCAGTTGGTTCAAATTTAACGAGTTTCAAAAACATTAGTAGACTTCATCTTTTCTTCGTGCAATGAATAGGATGGACAGTTCTCGAAATAGTTTTGTTTCATTTGATTTTTTTTTTTTGTTTTACTTGTTTTCTGAAGACACCCATTCTGCAATATTAATATAAAATACCGGCCTATACATACAACAAGCAAATACATTATATACAAGGCTATTGAAGGTTCTTGAAAGTAGTGGTGCATGGTTAATAAAATATGTTGAAGTTTATTGTTTGTTTATACATTTCGATTTCATATGTTGCCGTGCTATATTTTACCTCAAAAGGTATTGAGGACTATCCCAGCAGGAGAGATGACCCGACAGTAATTAGAAAGAGAATGAAAAGAGTTTCAGTGATGACGTTCTGTAACATAATTTTGATTCCATTGGTACAATCGTATTTTTCTAATGAAGTCTCTTTCTCGCCTATTCGTGCCTTTTTCAATCTTGGTCTTGTACCAGGATACCGCTACCAGGATATATTGCAGGATCAATCGGACAATTGGGATATACATGCGTATTCTATTGAGTGTTTCAAAGTTTTAATACTTCTTGCATTGCTATATGTTGCTCCCCTCGTTGATTCATTGCTGTATTACACTTTTGTGCCACATAACAGCATGTGGAAGGACTTCAAAGTTGAGATGTTTTCAATTTGGGGAGTAAGGAACTACATTTTTGCTCCAATTACGGAAGAGATATTTTACACATCTATGTTGGTCACCTCATATTTGGCATTGAGTAAATCAGAAGATCTAACTTTAAATTCATTACTTTGGAAGCCACCGTTATTCTTTGGTCTGGCTCACGCGCATCATGCCTGGGAAGCCAGTTCAGCAGGTGTATATTCTATCATGTCAATTTTGTTGAATACAGTAATTCAGACTACATACACCACTATCTTTGGTAGTTTTACGAACTACGTCTTCTTAAGGACTGGTGGTAATTTGTGGGCATGTATTCTGGCTCATTCTTTCTGCAATTTGATGGGAATACCAGATGGCTCACATCTAGTTCAATATTTTACAGAAATTCAAGGAGTACAGAATCCCTGGGTTTTGAAACTTCTCAATATCTACAAAAAGTGCTATATTGGACTTCTTTTCATGGGACTTTTGTTCTTTAAAGATTATTTCAAGATTTTACTCTACTTTCCTAACTCCATCCAATTTTAATGACCATAAAATACCTACAACTATAGGTCATTACACGTCAACTACATTTATTTCGTCTGCAGTTGATACGGTTGTCTAAACTTCCAGCTCAACAGTTATCCAACTAGTTGCTATGACACGCTTTAAAAAATAGATATATTCAGATATTTCAGCTGAAAATGCTGAGTGGGTATATAATTTTTGAATCTTTATAACGTATGTTAATGATATATTTCGAAGTTTGATATTAGATTTTGATTATAACTCTGTTGTTAACGCCAGTTGTTGTTCTCTCATCACGATCTACGTGTTACGCGTTGATTGTTTCGGGATCACCTAAACCACGCTAAGAATGATTAACAATTACATGAAGGACATGCACATCTTCCGATAAAAATAAGAGAGTGCTGTATCTCTGATCAAATCAAATTGTCCAATATTATTTGGGATATTTACAACTCTAGTAATATAACTGGTGAATGAAAAGCCACATCTTATCGATTGTTTTTCAATAGTAAATAAGTTGATCATTGGTATTAGAACGAAGGTTATCATTTTATGAAGAGTACTTCTGAGAAGAATCTGTCCTTAGTCGATAAGGAAATTTAAGCAATAGAAAACCAGTACACTCATTTTTACGGCGAGCAAACCAATTCCTTATTGATTCATTATCTCATCATGAGTAGTGACCCAAAGAGTTTATCCGATACGGACACTGAAGCGGCACAGCATAAAAGCTTGTCTTCGACAAGTTTGGAAAAGCGAAGTTCAGATGTTCTTATTGCTGCTCAGTCACTAGACAATGAAATTCAAAATGTCAAGAATTTAAAAAGGTTGTCAATTGGTTCGATGGATTTATTGATTGACCCCGAACTAGAATATACTGTCAATGTCAATAACAGTCCAGTGCCTAATGCTAACTCTCGACTTTCATGGAATCCTAATGAGGAGGTAGATTGGAGTAGAATGAAGGCCGAAGGTGATTCGAGTATATCTAATTCCTGGAAAAACACTGGTGTTTCAAATGTCGAATGCAGTTTCGAAAGTGAAAGCGACAGCTTGGACCAAAGCTTTGACACCACTAATATAGCATATTTGGGAAGCGAAAAAGATAGCACATTTTCTCAATCCGATTTTAATGAAAATGACCATGTTCAAAGTAATTCTGCTCACAGTAGTTTAGCAAGGAGACGTAAACTTTCAGGTATCAGTTCTCTGAGACGAGGTGCATCAAACATTCCGACGAAAAGGAAATCACATAAGGAGGTTGATAATAGTGAAGTACAGAAACGTGATGATGGAGCCAATTTGACCCAAAATTTGTTATGGGTCCCGGCTAATCAACATCCTAGTGTTAAGCCCGCAAACTATCTTGAGCTTGTTCAGGACACTCTGAACAATATAAGTTTGGATGATGATAAAAAAGACAATTTGGATAAAATAGAGGAAAATATTCAAAATGATGCATACGAAAAATTTACATTAGATATACCCCGCAAGACCAGACTATTGGTACGAAGACCCTCGAGACTAAGGAAATCCTTCACGGAGTTTGATGAAGATGAGGATAAGGATACTTCATTAGAATATTCAAATGAATCCTTTGATAAAGAGAATAATGAGCGCGAAAGTTTTGGTTTTATAAGAGATCGAGAGGAAGAGGACGGACATGTTCAGAATAAGTTGCAACAAGGATATACAATAACATCGAGGTCCAGACCTAATTCGAATAGAAACTCCTTAAACATATCACTTAAGGACATAACTGAAGAATTAACTAAAATATCCAACAATGCTGGATTGACTGACTCTGATGCAATCACATTAGCGAGGACTTTAAGTATGGCAGGCTCGTTTTCAAGTGAAGAGGCAACTAATAGCAATATACCAACAAGCGAAACTCTATACAAAGAAAATAATTCAATGAAAAAACAAGAATACCTGGACGAGAGTAAAATTGAAAATGACGATGATGATAATTTTGCCTCAAACATGTTCATGCAAAATGATTTAAAAGTTCCATCACGTTCTTCATTAAGAAGGAGCAGATTCAATACATATATGATTAGAACATCATCCACAGGTAGTTCAACCACTGAATGTCCACACGAGGATAATAAGCATGGAGTAGGACTTGATACCAAAAGCCAATCGCATTCGGCTGAAATCGAAAATGTTCTTTCTGAAAATTTTACAAATGACCTTGGACGTCCGGGTTCTGTTGCAAGCCAGGACCTCCCCAACAATACTTCTCCTGAATATAAGGAAATCAATGATTTAGAAATGGAAATTGATGGAATGACTAGAGAAGATAAAGAGAAACCCCTCTTATCTAAATCTCCGGGTTACATTTCAGAACAGGATACCAATCCAATGACTTCTCCAAGTACTATTACAGATTTTCAAGATATTTATGACCACTACCGTCAGTCAAGTGTCGATTGGGATAAAGAGTTGCCAACATTCGTTCAAAATAGGAAAAGTGGAGAATACCCTGATGTGTCTCTAGAATCATCCGAAATCAGCAAAGAGTTGTCTGATTATGATGCAAGAGCCACACAGCCTCAGGACAGATCAATTGCTGCCGATAGTTCGAACAATGGTATACTGCTCAGAAATGATGGTACAAGTTCTGTCAAAGAATCAATGGAAGAGAAGGAAAAGCTAGTGAATGTTGTGAATGGCTGGGCTTGGCTAAACAAGGCGGATGAGCTTCAAAATCAAGGTGTAGAGGCATTTACCAACAAAGATTTGGATGATACAGATAGCTTTTCTGAAAATGGTGCAATGGCGGCCGATAATGGCAATGGCGGCATTGTATTACAAGATTCAATGAACACCCAAGATTTTGTAAATTTAAGAAGAACAAAGAGGACACAGTCTCAAAAGATAGCAGCCGAGAGGAGTAATCATTCTAAAAACAGGCATCTTCCATTATTTACTGTAAGCTCATCTGAAGATGACATTCCGAACACAACTGGAAGCGATAGCAGAGAAGCTGATGATCAAATAGTATATGAGAATAATAACTTGGAATCATCAATTACTACAAAAGAGGAACAAGCTCCAATTGCAGAAGGGCAGCACAGCTCAAGAAAAGATAGCTTTGAAAAGAAATTTGTTAACCTCTTCAAGAGAAAAGGTCAAAATAAAAGTACCTCTGGAAGTTCCACGATTGAGAATTTCAAAAGCGATATGAAAAATAGAATTCCCAAATCAACCATTTCAAAGTTCCGTAAAGGACCTCAAAAACCGCATAAACATAAATCTGAGTCGCAGGCCGAGCAGAGTCTCAAAAATTCTGTTAAACTAAAAGATGAAAATTCATCGTTCTCACTTGGAAAAAAGAAAATTTTGGAGTCGATAACTCCAACCTCGACTGTGGAAATCATAACTGTTGATGAATCTCAGTCAACATCAAAAGATGCCAGTAGTTTACCAAAACTTCAGCCGGCGATCAGTGTGACCAGTACTAAAAGTCAAAATATTGTGGAGACAGTTAATGAATTAGAAGGTGAGGATTCTTTCGAAACATCATTTTCTGAATCCTCTAAAGCTCAGGTTACCACAATGACAAATAAGGCTACTGGCGAAGAGTATATCACAGAGGCTAGGGAACTTGTTCAAATTGATAGTCATGAAAGTAATACCCAAGCGGACAAATCTGATACGGGTATTGCACCTACGTTGCCACCAAGGAAGTTAACATTTGCTGATGTTAAAAGGCCAGACAGGCCAAATGCTCCGATGCAATTTACTGATAGTGCATTTGGGTTCCCACTACCTGCATTGACGATATCTACAGTTATCATGTTTGACCATAGATTGGCAATTAATGTAGAAAGAGCCATTTATAGGCTAAGTCATCTAAAATTGAGTGATTCCAAGAGAGAATTGCGGCAGCAGGTATTGTTGAGCAACTTCATGTATGCTTACTTGAACCTCGTGAATCACACACTATACATGGAACAAGTGGCTCAGGAATATGCTTCAGATCAAAATACGGGTAATGTAATTGAAGCGGCCTCTACCAACATGGTGGGAAGCTCAGGCTCCAATTCATATTCGAACCATAACGATGCAAATGGCACTATATGCATTCCAGACATTTAAGGAGTTTTTACCGGGTTATAAAGGATACCTACAATTTAAACGTGCATTAATTGGACAAACTCAAAATGAACTGTCGCAAGACAAGATATGTTCTTCAATAGTACTGAACTTTAGTACTAGATTTTAATCCAGTAATTCATTTCGTTCACACAATTGATTTTTCAATTTAATTTTTTATTTATTCGTATTTTCTGCATATATAGCATCTTTATATTACATAGGTTAATTTCAGTCCATGAAAACGAATGGTGACCAACATGCCATGATTTTGCAAACTTCGGTTCGGTTCCTAGTCTCGTGTTAGCGAAAGCGGTGCTAGTACATACATGAACTCTTGCATGTCTTCCTCATCAGTGATTCTATCTCTGAATATCGCGCTAGTGCAGCTACTGTCACCTTGTAGATATTTACCCCAACATCCACACGTGATACTCTTACACGAGATTAGCGCGTGTTATATGTAGATTATACGAAGCGTCGGATAGGTATAAAAGCGAAGACTTTTACACCTCTAGAACCTTCAACTTTAGATAACAGGACCAAGCTTTATTATTAGTCAAAAAGGACCTAGCTTCACTTACAATTATTATCATTAAATATCGTCCCACTAACGAGGACCGGCCGAACATCTACAACCTTACGTCACATGATCTAACACTGTAAATTATTGCCTAATAATGCAATGAGAGATAAATTGACTTTGCACGATTATAGACGAAGATGAGATATGTAAACTAAATAATCAATTTAATATCGTAATAATCTTCTGGTGTCTTTCCGTCCAGAATATAATAGTTGTAATTTGCCGAAGACTTGACAAGAGCTATCGCTCTGGCCGTCTTTATAATTTTCCTAGAGCCGGGTAAGATATTCGATATGCTGGAGGCCTTTCTTTTAGGGTTTGAATATCTACAACACACTATAAGAATATAGTATAAAATTTTGAGTTAGCTACTCATCGGACGGCAGTGATTCCTTGCAGAGCGGCTAGACAGAAGTCCTACTTTCAAGAAATTGATACACTTCTGAGTTGTTACATTTGAATCTAATTAACGCATTGAATTGATCATGTCCAGTGATCAGATGTACAGGATGCTCATCCTATTGGAGGAACCACTACCTTCAGCTCCCAAAGAAGACAAGGATGCCCCCAAGAACACACACGAATTCGTTGACGAAATCGTGTTGCCCTTTAACCTGGACGAAATAGATGTTCTGAACAGTTGGTTTGACAAGTTTGATGAAACCGTATGCATACCGAACGAGGGGCACATCAAGTACGAAATAACCAGTGACGGACTTATCGTGCTCATCATAGACAAAGAGATTGAGCATGTTGTCGAAGAAGTGAAGAAATATGTAGAAGAGAATGATGTTGACGAACTGTAGGGTGTCTTGCCTATCCCATCATTGACTTCCATAACGTATGAGCGGGAGATTTAACTTTAGAAAACCACTGAGTTTTTTGTATATTAGCGACTAAGAACACCATTGTAGTATTTGTTGTGGCAATGTAATTCACATCAGCTCTGTGAAAGGCAGTATCGTCACTCATTTTGTATTTGAAGGTCGCGTCCGTATGTAGTTCATATATCAAGTAGGCGGTAAAATTGCATACGTAGGAGAAAACAAATAAAAACATCCAGAAAAACAGATGAAACAGCAAATGGCCAAAACAAAAGTTTCCTTTTCACCAAAAACTGCAAGAAGTGCCAATTTACTGTGGAGCACCATTTCTTGGACTTTTTCGCATTTGGAAGAGGTCTATTGCTCCTCTGAGTGAATAAATATACCATATCCCCCAAGAACTGCCGTGTTTGACATGGAAGGGTCTTCAGCTTCCAGCTTAATTGATGTGGCTCTGGTATGGTGATTTGTAGTGTGGCGAGTTTATGGAATTGGGCAGCGGGCACGGAGGCCAATGTCTGAGCATTCCAACCTGAGAATTCAACCCAGGGCTAAAGAAGCAAGGCTGGGACCCGGCCAGACTTCTAGAAGGGGCGATGTGTTATGGCCAGGGTACATGTCCTTAAGATAACAGTGCGTTGCGGCACCAAGTCTCGCGTATTATGCTGTCACACAAAGGCAAACAAGTAATGGCGGGAAATCTGCTTACAGTGAATGCCCCATCGTTTCGGCGACATCTTTCCATAAGAGGCTCTGGAAGGCTACTGTCCCTACCGGATAAGTAACGCCCGCTGCTCTTTTGGGAGGGATTTTGGGAACTCTGAAAGCGGCCTATCCCACCGAATCACGGGCAAGAAATTACTAAAGTTTAGTATGGACTCAGGACATTTTCTTGTTCTGTTTTATTGTCAAATGTATTCCACGCGCTGGTGAGATTTCTTCTCGTTTAACAGTCGGATTTTCGGCTAACTTGAAATTGTCTATCACTCGTACAGAGCATGGAGGACCAGTAAAGGCAGCTGGCATTCTACCAAGGGAGAAGGGTAGTTGGTACTCTAAAAATGTTACCAGTTTTGGAACTATGCGAAACAAAGACGCCGCGAATTATCATGGTTTCCCCTAAGATTGGGCCTCGGTTGCGCTAGCCGGTTACCCAGTAAAGAAGGGCATGTGATATGTCTTTGGAGGCCCAGCCCAAGTTGTTTTGCTCAAATGAAACGTACAAATCCAAATGCATTCGAGCAAATAAGGTATTATGTTTCCGATTGGAATAAAGAATTCTATCCATCAAGAAGGTTGACAAATACATCGGGTTCCATTCGAGTGCCAGAATCATTTCGATAAATAGCTGGTCGATTTATTCGTGGATTAGTTCTATCCTGTTTCTTTTGACATGCCGCGTCAGCTAACTGGAGCAAATTTTTGGCGAAAAAATGTGATTTTTGTTCGCAAGCTAACGGGTTTTAATAAACAAAAGGAAACAAAAATAATGAGTCGGCTTTTACAAAATAAGTTTTTGAGTTTTCTTGTTTTTCGCCGTTCCAGCAAGAATAGCGGGACTCTTGTTGTTGATATAAAAGCGTTTAGGAATACGAGGCAGAGGTACGACAGAAACGACAACGTTCCAATTTTACGTTGGTTTTTTCTTCTGGTTGGAACTTTAGGTTGTAGAGCTCGGAAGATTACGGTTGTTGTGTGAGAAACAGTAGACAAGCGTGAAGGACCTTTTGTTGATTTTTGATTCTGTGTTTTGAATATCGACTTCTTGTTACTTTTAGTGCTTTGATTGTCTGTTACAATATAAGAATAAGCAAGAATGGCGGAATCTAAGACGCTACAGCTCTTCTCGAAGGCACAGCTGGCTGAGCACAACACTGCTGACAACTGTTGGGTGTCCGTTACTAACAGAAAGATTTACGATGTCACAAAGTTTTTGAAGGACCACGCAGATGCAGACAAGTCTATCCTGGAGCTAGGAGGCAAGGACGCCACACAGGCTTTGAAGGATCAGCAGATTGCTGACAAGACCGAGGAGCTCCCAGCACTACTGAAGGACGAGTATCTTGTCGGCTATGTCGCAACTGAGGAGGAAGAGAAGAAGCTTTTGACCAACAAGGACCACAAGGTTGAAGTCAAGCTAAGCGGGGAAGGTGCTTGGGACTCTACCATCTTTGTCAAGGATCTACCAACTGAGGACAAGTTGACGATTGCTACTGACTTGCAACGTGATTACAAGAAGTACCATTTCTTGGACTTGGAAAAGCCTCTACTTCCTCAGGTCATCTTTGGTAAATTCAGCAGAGACTTCTACGTTGACCAAATTCACAGACCTAGACATTATGGTAAGGGCTCTGCACCAATTTTCGGAAACTTTTTGGAGCCACTATCGAAGACCCCATGGTGGTTCGTTCCAATCGCTTGGCTTCCAGTGGTTGTCTACCACATGAGGGTGGCTTTGCACAATATGAACAATCCTTTTGCCATCTTCTTGTTTGGTCTCGGTGTATTCGTGTGGACCCTGTTGGAATACTGTCTACACAGATTTTTATTCCATTTGGACGACTGGTTACCAGAACACAACGTGTTTTTTGTCATGCATTTCCTATTGCACGGTGTCCACCATTACTTGCCAATGGACCCATACCGTTTGGTTATGCCACCAGCTATGTTTTTGATTTTGTGTACCCCAATCTACAAGACAGTTTTCGGACTATTGCCTTTGTACTGGGCCTACGCAGGTTTTGCTGGTGGTCTTTTCGGATACGTTTGTTACGATCTAACTCACTACTTTTTGCACCATGCGAAATTACCAAGATTCTGCCGTAAGTTGAAGAAGCACCATCTGGAACACCATTACAAGAACTACCAATTGGGTTTCGGTGTCAGTTCTTGGTTTTGGGACAGTGTCTTTGGCACTACCCTTGGTCCAGATGCTCCATTGCCAACTTCTAAGTACAACTAGGTGTTTTACTGTATGATGCTTTGGTTTTGCACAATTAGATGACTGTGTCACTATCGAATATTCGTGTTAATGATTTAAAGCCTATGCTATGAACGAAGCAGGATACTTGTCAGTGAGATACTGGTATTTATGATATTTATCACTATATATTTTGGAATTGAATAGAATTTATTGATATAAAAACGGGCCTAGAATACTCTTGTACATGTGGAATAAAAAGATAGACGTGAGGAAAGGTCATGTATTCAGGCGGAACAGAGTGCCAAACAGAGTACCAGACAACTTGTGTAGATTATTGCCCTGACTTTGCTAGGTAGATTAAAGGCTACAATCACACTACACGTCCACACCAATATCTTACGAGGTTCATACCTCCGAAGACGATGGTTGCATATTCTAATAATTGGCTATATAAAGAGCAGGTTCTTCGAACCATGCTCGAGATGCTTTGGTCACTTCTAAAGAAGGGTCTATCATTATAGTAATATTCATTACACAATACCAAGTTTACTGAATAGGAATATCGATCTTGCATTAACCTAACAACAGGCCCAGAGAATTATCTAAACTTTGAATTTTTGAACTATTTACTATTTGGTAAGGTTGCCTCGAAATCTTTTTTATACTGTTGTAGGTTAAACTTATGTTGACCATTCTAACAATTAATAGTAAAAAGCAAGAGCCAAAAGATCACCAGTTTATTTAGGAAGTCACCAGCTTTAGTAAAAGTGGAGACAAACTAATAAGTGGTGTCAGAATCCAGAGTGGTCAGGAAGGATCGAATCTCACGTTATCAAGGAGTTCGGAGAATATCGGAATTCCATTGAGAGCTGAAAAGTTAACATATAAAAGTGAGACTAAATTGTATAGAACGTATTCAGAATTAGAATAATTGAAAGTTAGAAAGTAAGTAAGCAATAATAGATGATTATTCTTGATCCTACTGCTCGTTACACAGCTGACATACAACATATATGTTGTAATGTCAACTGGATAGTAGGTATCAATAATGTATAGTGGATGCCTTGAA
>JANIWU010000130.1:0-24073 GCA_030705145.1 Hagleromyces aurorensis | reverse complement strand
TAGTATGCTTCTTAGCTTACTTGCATACAGTTAAGATATGAACAGACGCGCACTTCACCTTAAGCTGATACAAGGCTGTTGGTTGTTATAAGCAAGTGAAGGAGCTACAGCCTACTTTGCACGTCTACTACAAGGCAGCAAGTCACGGTTCAAGAACGTTCTCTTTCACAATCAAGAGTCAAGAGGAGAGTAAGGTTTCTTCATATATCAGGGATGCACATGTAAATATATTAGGCCCACTAAATCACACCCGAGGTATTCGTTGTAGCCCAATTCCACCCGTGCCATGCCTTGCTATGATATTGTTTCAGCAGAATTCGATCGATACCAACAATGGAGGTATGGTGCAAATGCTTGCTCGACCAACTTCGGTTCCCACCTAATCTTTTTGTAGCAATGCAAAGTGACCTTGTTTTTGTTACGTATCCTTTCTTAGATTAAAAGTCATCTTGTTAATTTTCTTTCGTAAGTCCGTATATTCGTATATCGTTTCTTGCTTATGTATCTCTATTTCTTACTTAAAGAGTCTCTCAGTATCTCTTCTTTATACACAGCAACATCCTGCTCTTTGATGCTTAAGATTAGTATTAGTAAAAAATGTTGCGGTAATTATACTCCACATTCTTTTACTCAGTACTTATTGTTTATGCGCCTTCCTCATATTGTAGATATTCAGCCGGAGTATCTTACGTGATGGCTTGATCGAAGATCACTCCATACGGTGTAGACATAGACACGACGTCGAGAATAATTACTATATAAACCAGTATCTGAATAGACAATATTCAGATACTACTCCTCCTAAAAGAGGACAAGTTATAATTCACGTCTAAGACTTAACTTCACCCTCGCGATAACGCTAGCTGATTTTACCGAATACCGGATAAAATCTACACACGTGCTTCACGTGATATACCGGTGATACATCACATGTTAAATATGTGGTAGATATGCGCTACAATACGAAGCGGGTGCATAAAGGATCAAAGAGCTGGACACAATATGAAGCGGGTGCATAAAGGATCAAAGAGCTGGACATTACGAAGTATAAAAAGGAGATACTGAGAGACTCTACGTAAAGAAATAGAGATACATAAGGAAGTAATGAAATAACAAATACATAAAATACGACAATATACTTCCCTACGAATAAAACTAACAAGATGACTTTTAATCTAAGAAAGGAAACGCAACACCTTTCCAGTATATTACGCCCAACTATTTTTGTCAGGCTATCCGCTCCTGGTTTTGCGAGCTAACATACTCTACGGTCAATGTTCCTCTTCTGACCTCCTCCCTGATTTTATGACATCTAATATCAATATGCCTCGTTCTCTGATGAGCAGTGGGGTGTTTTATCACGTCTATAGTCGGATTATTGTCGACTAGTAGAGTACGTTTCCTCAATGGAATGTTAAGTTTCTTGTACAATTGTACTAGCCCCACTGTTTCTAGTACTGCTTCACTGGCTGCATAGTATTCAGCATCAGTGGATGATACACAGACGGTTTTAATTCTTTTGGAAGACCATGTTAGTGATCCTCCACTAAGTAAGGTCATGAACCCCCCCCCCCCCGTTGAATGAGGACGCTCTGTCTTTGGAATATGGGACGCATCAGTGTATATGACCAGATCCAGTGGAGTGTTCGAATTATACCGAATATGATATTCCTTAGTGGAGAAAACGTAGGATAGTACCCGTTTGGCTGCCTCCAGATGAATATAGCGTGGCTGTTGAAGATATCTGCAGAGGAGTGAAGTAGAATAGGCAATATCGGGGCGTGAGATTCGCGACAAGAACAGGAGTTTTCCCATAATTGATTGATATTGCTTGGGTGAGTCGAGGAGAGGAGTTGATTCATCATGACTATCGAAGTTTTCCGGGTGAGGTGTGTAATGCGGCCGTGTCATTAGTTCTGGATATTGTAATTCCAGTTGTGTAATGTACGTCTGCATACCTAGTGTTATGTCAGAATTAGAATATTGCTTAATATCGGTGCCTAGGAATAGTGAGACTTTCCCTAGGTCTTTGATAGCAAACAACGACTGTAACTTGTCCCGGAACTTATTATAGGTCGTTGTTTTCTGAGTGGCGATTAGAATATCATCCACATATAGAGCTACAATAACCACCAAACGACGATTATTGTCATGAAGGTAATATAAACCATAATCAATTTCACTGCGACGAAGCCCTATCGAGGTAAAGAATTTGTGTATTGTCTCATTCCAGAGTAGCGGAGCTTGTTTCAGTCCATACATGGCCTTTTGTAAGCGCCAGACGTGATCTGGAAATTCCGGGTCTTGAAAGCCTGGCGGCTGTTTCACATAGACCGTGTGGTCTATGGGGGAGTTGAGGAAGGCAGTGGCGACGTCGAGCTGATGTATTTTAAGTTTCAATGCTGATGCAATCGTTAGAAAACCCCGTACTGATTCATATTTGATCGTTGGTGCGAAAGTCTCAGTATAATCGATACCATAATGTTGGTGAAAACCCTGAGCAACCAAGCGAGCCTTTTTTGATTGATCTCCTTTAACTGTGAATACCCAACGACATCCAAGTGGTTGTGTTCCTATGGGAAGCGGAACCAGGTCATATGTATGCAGCTTCTTAAATGCTGCAAGTTCCTTTTTACACGCAGAAACCCATTCTTGCGAATCTGGTAATTTCCTGGCTTGGATTATGGTGGAAGGTAGACCTGGGGTTGTGGTTTTACGTCTCTTTGCAAAGAACGCAGAGTGGTCCGTAGAAGGAGGAGTGGATAATAGTAGGAAGGGAGAGGTATTCAGATTGTTGGGAGAATCAATATCAGATGGATTTTGGGGATTCATATTTTCTAACGTTGAATTTGAAGCTTGAGATACTGAGGAGTCTCCTGGAAATGCAGGAGATCTCGATACATCCAAATTTTGTTGCTCTACTACAGATGTTGATCCTGGTAATGCAGGAGATGACAACATGTTATTATGTGTAGTGGCGGAAGGTGATCCTGGATATGCAGGTGTCACTGATGTATTATTATTGAGATCTGGAAATGCAGATGCTGTTCCTGGAGATGCAGGAGATAATGACATATTGTCTTCATTAGGTGTACCTATTAGTTCCGGAGATTCATCCGGGGACATGGCTTGGTCTTCTGCATTCATGGCTGCTTCTCGTATATCATTCCAGTATTGTCGCGATTCTGTTACATCAGGTTGAGGTGGTTGTAGGTATTTATATGAAGGAACACCTGAAATGGCATCCTTATATCCTGGAAGAGTATCTAGATTAGTGAGATACTCTAGAGGAAAAACCCTTTCATCAAACTTAACCTGATGTGACAAGAATAGCTTTTCTGTTCTGGGATGGAAAAGACGATACGCTTTGCCATGTTGTTCATATCCCATAAGGGCACAGAGAACATTCCTTTGTCCAAATTTTCCGTTTGTTAAATGTTTAGGAATCTGAGCATAAGCAGCACACCCAAAAATCCGTAAGTGATCTAAATGAATGTCGGAAGGACGAATTTGATGCCATGCACAATATGGAATTGTGTTAGCTCTCCTTGCTACCGGTGTAATGTTTATCAAATAGACCGCAGTGCGGACAGCCTCCGTCCATAGTGTAAATGGGACACAGCCAGCAATTAAAAGTGTGCGGGCCTTCTCCTGGATTGTCCTATGAGCTCGTTCTGCAAATCCATTTTGGTAACTAGCATAAGGAATGGTAACTTGATGTTCTATTCCTCTTAGCTGAAGGAATTTTTCCAGACCTTTATCGTGGAACTCTCCACCGTTGTCAGTCCTGATTGTTTTTACCTTATAGTTTCCTTTGTTTTGAAAATGCAGTTCGGAAGCGGTTATCCAGTCATCGATTTTATTAGCGACAAATTCCTTATCAGCTAGTAGAGTTACATGGTAGTAGCGCGTGTGGTGATCAGCAATAGTCATAATGTACTTATGCTGAGTGTATGCATTGTAGTTAAATGGTCCTGATAAGTCAATGTGAATCAATTCCAAGGGCTGAGTTATATTTGTATCAGCCTTTTTCGGAATTGTAGTAATTGGCTTGGCCATACTGCATGCGGGACACGTATGATAAGGTTCCTCAGTAAGCCTTGGAAGTTTATAAGTACGTGCCATCGTTTGGTAAATGGAGTTGTTTGGATGACCTAATCGCGCATGTACTAAGGAGGCTTTATTGGGATGTTCTCCGCTAGGTTGAATTGACTGTCCCGGTGTTTTTGTTGGTTTAGTGGCAATAAAGGCCTTAGCAGTGTTTAACGTCCCTTTGGTATTAGGGATTACATGATATAGGCCTTGCTTTGTTTGGCCAACGAGTAGAACGGTTGAATCTCCATTGGTAATGGTGACATGTCTTTTATTGAAATGACATGTTAAGGTTGGATGATCATTTGTTAACTTCCGAACACAGACCAGATTAATAGGCAACTCAGGTATGTATGCCACATTTTTGAGTAATGTGCCATACAGGTACAGTGTACCATATCCTTGTATCGTTGTGGACCCGTTGAGACCGCTTATTTTGTCTTGAGCCGATTGAAAGTTAGCCAGTAATGTTTTATTGTTACAGATATGTGTAGTAGCACCAGAGTCCACTATCCAGGAAGTCTTTGATATTTCTTTCATGTTATCTGCGATGTAGCAGACATAGGAGAAAGAGTCTTCCTTGGAATTGGTAGCGTTGTTTGGTCGAGTGTATAGTGGTGCGTTAGAATGGCTTTTCTTGAGCTCTGGACAATGATAAATATTATGGTCTTTGGAATACAGTGGGCATCTGCGGTTGGATTTATAAGGTCTAGGGTTTCTGTTTTTCTTATAGACTTTTTGTTGATTGTAGAAGACCATTCCCTCAGTTTTCGAGTCGGACTGGTGTTCTTTGAGATAGTCTTTGATGAGTGTTAAATTTTGTTCGAACGTGGGGTATTCATTTTTGTACTCTAATTTTCGTTCTTTTAGAATATCTGGATATCCAATGAATAATTGAGTCATGATAGTATGATCAATTATTTCTTGGTATGCCCGTTTGATACAGGTAACTTTTTCTGGAGAGATGTTATCAAACATGTCCGGATATTTGTCGGAAGGTTTAAAAATGTTCGTACGCCATTCAATGGCTCTTTCCATATCCTTTTGGATATCGTTGAACTGAAATTTAATTTCCATCATTTTTTCAACGAACAAAGAGCGATTTCTGTTAAGCATTTTTTGTTCAATGGCGTGGAATAAGTCTTTGGATTGATAATCCTCATTGACCGCATGAAGAGCATCTTTCACATAGTTGTAAATGTCAGGTTTAACGTATTTTCTTAGCATCGCGTTGAGGGCGTTATCATGGATGTCAACAAGCTGCGGATAAATGTCCTCTGTAATCTCGTCAGTATAAGTTGGAGGAGTAGTAACGAGAAACTGATAAAGTAAGGGACTGACCGCAGAGACATGTTTCTTGAATTGTTTAAACCATTCTTTCCATTGGTAAGCACCAGAAAGGATATTGCAATTCTCCACTGCAGTAGCGGACGTGCTCATAACCTGTTGCGTTTCCTTTCTTAGATTAAAAGTCATCGTTCAATTATTATAAAGCAGGCAATTCGAGTGTTTTTCAAATTAGCAGTCTATCGTCTCACCTTCATGACACAGCCTCCTGTTAGGATTGATTCCATACGCATTAAGGACTGAGTTTTGGCCTTTGAGTGTCAGTTATTTGCATTAAAAAATTAGCACCATATGCCTTGTCTTCACCTTGTGATCACAGCCAACTGATTATTTGATGTTCGAAATAATAATTCTTTGTTCGACAGTGTTTCTAATCGGCAGTGATGGTAACCACACCTGGGGGGATCTGCTTAGCTTCAGGTTCAAGCAATAGTCATTTTCGAGATCGTTCATTTCAGATAAAATCCTTGTAATTTGTTTTGCTCTTAAGAGTGACTTGGTGATCCATATAAGCCTCTTATCTTGAAGTTCTTGTTCAATCAGGTCACTTTTACGTGAATACGGTACCGCAACAATGTTGCTACGAGACTATTCCTCTATTTCCAGCACTATCTCTCGTTCTCTTGTTGCTATGTTCAGTACTTTGCAAAGCCGTGCTGCCGTTAGGTTATTCCACTGAGGAGAGTATTACATCTCTGAGAGCCTTTCTGACTCCAGCTCCCTTTCTTACAGAATGAATACCTGATACTGCCAGTAAAAGTATCCAGCAGCCAATGCATAACAATGAAATTTATGAACCAATAGGCATCAACCAAATTGTTTAGGGTAACTGAAACCACTTATTCGGTACTCTAAACTCACACAATTTGTCAGATCGTATAATAACAACCTTAATCAGATTACAGGGTGACCTGAACAGTTCATCTAATCACATTTATCGGCCTGGCTCTTCAGATTTTACCAAAAGCGAACTCAAGTGATTGTTCAATAGCTGTTCGTACACTTCAGATGACAAAAATAAACCTTCATCATACCCATTTCCTCCCTAATATCGTTCCCTTCCCATAGACTGGACATTATCTGTTTGTCTTTGTTCAAATATGCTCTGGTACTGCATTCAGCAAATTGCATTCCATATATGTTGACCTGACTCCAAAAGCATGGGGCAACAACCGATCAGATTCCATCTGTTTAGGCAACAATAATTCCCCATAACTGTGCAAGATCGACTCAATTGTCAATCTGTGATTCAAGGCAACGAGCGTTTTTTAGCACTCTATCTCCAGCACATCTTACCGTAACAAATTTATTCTCATTTAATGTCTGTATAATGGCACCTCTTCATACACTAGTAGCTTAGTAATTTGTGTCTATTAACCAATTGCTGGGAAGGTTTTCGTATGCAGTACATCGTCACAATATCCCTGTTTCCAATTACATTCAACACTCAATTGCTAATTTATGCTTCGCATAGAAATTCAAAATATCTCTAGTCCATTACTCTCATAGGTCGTAAAAACTTATCTTTAACTATTGGAGCGGTTTATTACTGTTCAAGTTTTTTCCTACCTGTGATTTTTCGTTCTCGCAGGTTGTTAGTTAGTTAGCTCGCTTTCCATACTTCAATGATATTTTTAAGGGTAAAAAAGCGCGCGTTTGAATCTACCACGTGAATTGGTAAAAGCAGCCATAGAAAGAGGCATATCAGGTAAAGATACTGTCATTAACTCAATACAAGTATTTTTGAATAGTGTGCATTGTATAGTTTTTTATTGTGCTCTCGGAATAACTAGGAACGACTTTTTTTGAGAATACGATTGATTTGTTATGTACTATATCGCTGAAATACCGACACTCTATCACCAAATATTAACACCATGAAGACATTTGGCTCAGTACAGAATAAGCTCAACATACATCAATATCACAAACATACTTTCAATTTTATTATATTGATATGGGCATATCACTCAAATTTTGTGTATGCTTCCATGGCACATCCATCAGAATGCAAATGATGGCATTTCCAAGATGCCCTCAAATTGAACCCTAAAATATCATAAAACCAGAACACAACAATCTCTACCTTTATTTCAAATACTATTTTTGAAAACACGTAAAGATAATTACTCTAGTGTTAATATTTGGTAAGAAAACGATATAACAAAATCTGGCAGACTTTGAAGACAAATTCCTCTGTTATGTTTTATTCTATTCATATTAAATGTGCCTAGCAAAGGGAGATTCACAAAAAAAATCAATGTTTGGTTTGAAAAAATTATTGTGACTTCAAAATATTGGGAACCTTCTATAGCTAACATGATGAAGAGAGGTGCTCATATGTGAAACAAAATTATTCAGACAGCAAAGACTATATATGTATATACGATATAAATTTGGTGTGTAATTTCAGAATGAACACTGGTTGTTTAGTTCATTTTGTTTCATTGACATTTTTCAAAAATTACGTAGTAAAGCCATTGTTGTTTAGCTTATTTTTATTGTCACTATATATTTCTCTATATCTCCTATTCTATTTGACAGGCATCTGTTTTCGAGGTTACTTGCTCAAAGGGCCATTCTGCAGGCCAATACTTTTTCTCAAAAGTTAGAGCATCCACAAATCTTCGTTTATTCTTTTTATCATCCCATCATACAGGTAAGAGTATATATTTTCCCATAAACTGCTTTAAATTTTTACCAATTGTTAGGTAAACATCTATTATAAGGATTCCATGACATTACGTTTTGGCGCCTGAGGGTTTTGTTACGATTGGGGCATGCTGGTACTATTCGATTCTACTAATAAAAAAAAATGAACTCGTTTTGCACTTCTTTGTCCAGGATACAATTGAAATGTTTTCTTTCTCAAAAGTTCAAATTAACTACATTTAACAGCAATTAGAACAGGTCGGGAACTCCGTTTAGCGCGTAATTGTAAAGCTTATATTTTTAGAAATTTTATTATTATAACACAAAGGATTATTTGGGTCGTTTAAAGTACATAACGATAATAATATAAAAACAGTTCTAAAAAAATTCAACAGTATTTGGAACACAACTGTGACCATTTTTAAATTTGTTTATAAAATGTTTTGGTTTCGTTTGGCACTACCAGGATCAAATAAATAGAGCTAAACTAACCAAAAAAACTAAACCTGAGAGAAACGTATCAATAATATGACAGAAAGTGGCGGCTCCAGAAAAGGTAGTAACATTTTTTGTGGAAATGTTAACATACGTCATGACTGAAGACTCTGCCGAGTTCAAAGTAGTTTTAGACATGTGTATTGAACTTTTATGAACAGAATTTAAACTTGTGGTGAAAGCTGTGAACGTTTTGAATACTTTTGAATCATTTTCAAAATTTAGAGAATGATTTGTTTTCAAAGTTTCAGATTTGGAACGAGCGTAAATAGACGATACGTTTTCTTCAGTTTTTAAAGAACCATCATTGGATTTTGAATCGTGACATTTCTGACATGATTTAGTTGCGGACATTGTAGCCCCACTTGTGACTTCAATTGAATTGTATCGCGTGGCTAGCGTTGGCGAAAGAGTAGCCACATTTGTTACAGTAGTTGTGAGACCATTCTCATCTGTTGTTGCATAGCACGAAACATGTTCTACCACTGTGACACCTCTCGTAACAACGATTGTGCTGTACTCACTATGGTACGGCATGGAACTAGTAAGCATCTTTGTAGCAGTAATTGTTGTTGATTTATCATTGTAATATATGCTGCTTGGAGTTTTTTTTGTTTCAGAGCTGAGCATACTAGTACTTGTGACCAAAGTTGATTTCTTTGCACCAGGACTGCTGGAACTGACATTCAGAACTTTAAAATAACTGGATGAAAATATAACAGAATTCAAATTAGGAGAGTCGGAAATAGAAGAGAGAAAATTAAATGTTGGTACAGTTGTTGAACATGTAGTTTGCACATTCGAATTACCTTTTCCAGATATTGTTATGAAAGACGAAAGCGATTTGGAATTTCCGTCTTTTCTTGAATTTTGCCTTGAATTATACAAATTTCTGCTCTCTGGAGGAGAATTTTTTGAACTTGTTTCAGACTCACTTGACAAACTTGGAGAGAAGTTTGATGAGGGTGATCTCATGGTGGTTTTTTTAGGAGAGGATTCGAAAGCTGTACTCCTGGTCGTGACCGTTTTCTTGGCAGAACTCGATAAAGCCAAAGGACTGGAAAAATACAAAATGCTGTTGGTTTTCGACCTTGTTACATTTACGTTAGAAGTAAAACTTGAAGAACTCGGTGCTGAAATTTCTTTTGCTGATACAGTTACAGCTGAGCAACCTAAAGAATAGGTGGCCCCAGAACCTATAACCCTGGGACCATACTGGACATTATTGAACTCGCAAGCAGAGGTATGGAAGTTCAAAGTTATTTCATTAGAAATCGGTGTTGGTGAATTGGCTTGGAGCAAGTCTGGGTCAGCTATAGAGGCCGTGTAGTTGAAAACAACATAATCGTTATTCCCTGCAATAGAAGGGTCGATAGTCAATGAAAATTCTTTTGATTCTACTTTGTAATTCACAATACTAGATTCGGAGGACTCCGTCAGACATATAGCATTGCCATCTACATTTTTAATTAGTCCTGAGCTTGCTCCAATAAAGCTATACACACTGTCTGCCTTTGATGATATAACAAAGGGAGTATGGTAAAAGCTTTTAGGAACAAAAATAGTCCATGAAACAAGGTTATTGCCGGGATAATTTGTTATTTTAGCAAGGAAATTGGAATTGTAGTTCAAATATGTCATATAGGATACAAAATAAGCACCATTATTGACCAGAAATGGAAGCTTCACCGTGGCACCACAAGACACATCTTGTTGCAAAATAGCATTGAATTTAACCATCAAGCCATTAATATCATCATCCACAACCTTCAAAAATCTATAACTACCTGAATGATATTGAACTTCAATCAATATATTGCCTGAACCATCGTATACTTCAAACCTCTCATTGATAACCGCCATATTAGTTGGTAACTGTAAATATAGAGTTGCTCCTTGACCGCGCATATTGATTTGAAAAATAATTTGAACCAAAGGTCTATTGGTCCCCACAGTTATATCATATCCTGTAAAACTATCGACAACATCAAGGCCCTCGAGTTCGGAAGAACCTTGGTAGTTCCCCCATGGGAGATTTTGATTTGAAGATCTTTTGTCTTTCGGCTTAAAATGCTCATTCAATTGTTGGTTCGGGTTTAACCCCTTATATTGAATGCTTGTCTCAGCAAGCTTGGTAACTGAACGCAACACCAAGTTTATTATCAAAATAGATAGCTAAAAATATAATGCCAAGAATGGAATCAATATCCCAACCGTTGTTTCAATTTTTTCAATTTTCCTGTGTTTTTTGGGACTCTCGTTAGCCAATACAAAAACACAGCACCGGCGTAATCAAAGACAATATAACAGATAAGAATACCATAATTCCGCCACCTTTGCGAGTAGAGAGAATTAACACTCTTTAAGTAATCATTCGTCGTTGACACTGGGCAAAATTGACATTGATCAGTTGCATCTGAGTCTGCTAAGTATCCAGTTCCAGTCATCTTCAAGTAAGGCTGCATGTAATCTCCGCAAGTTTGACCTACTCTAGGAGTAAACTCAACAAACTCATAGGGGGAACATGTCACATTGACATTCGCAACACTAATCGACAAAAGAGCATCGATCAAATACGTTAAAGGGGACACTCTGTACATAAATATCCAAAAACGAGGCATTGCATCTGGAGTTACCATCACGCCACAGAAGGACAATGCTATCGTAAAGGCCAAAAGTGCAAAATTGGCTGCCGTTTCCGCAGCCTCCATGAAAGAGATACTGAAGATACCCATAGAGCCAATGTACACATAATATGCAACCGCAAACAACCAAAATAAAGCACCCCTTTCATGGAGTTGGTGAGCTGCCGAAGCATTTGAATAGAATCCTGCTGGGTAATGAAATATCAAATAAGCCAATGTTCCAGCCAAAATGTTCCATGGAATTTCAACAACAATTTGTGCCAAGATAAAAGCTAGCCATGAAAACGTCCTTGATGGCCTTTCCCTGGCTTCGTACAAATCACGTTGTTGGACAAACGACGGAAGGTATTGTTGTAGAAGAGTGTGGAAAATAAGGGTAAACATAAACATAGACAACATCTGATTCTGTAATCCTTGCAAAGACAAATCGGCTTTGAAGAACGTAAAGCCAATAAAGAGATTACTTGTAATTGTTAAGCCGAGTTTAGCCCACAGATAATGGGGGCTTCTCCAGTACTGTTGGAATAATCGTAAAGAAACAAGGAAAAACTGAGTTCCTAGCGATGTTGCAAACGCCTGGTTATGCCACCGTGTATCGCCAGAGTGTTTAGTGACAAGCTCTGTTTCCATGACCGCCAATTCTTCCTGCATAATTCGATATTCCTGGGAGCTTTTCCACACTTCATGATAGTCTTGATTCGCATGACTTCCTGGTGCTGCTCCAACAACTTCCAGCATCCATTCTGCAGGATTTGTGTCTGGTGGGCATGGTTTTGAACCGTGACTTTCAAAGTAGTTTATCATAGTTCGACATGCCTTGCCCAAGTCGCCAAAATACACGGTTCTACCCCCTTTTACCATGAACAACATTCTGTCAAATTCTTGTATCAGTAAAGCAGAAGGCTGGTGAATAGTACATAAAATTGCTTGACCATTATCAGCTAGCTTCCTGATCAATTTGACAATGGACCAAGCTGTTTGTGAATCCAATCCTGATGTTGGCTCGTCCAAAAATAATAGCAGTTTTGGCTTGGCAACAAGTTCAACACCAATGGTCAATCTTTTCCTTTGTTCCACATTTAATCCCTCACCCGCAACGCCTACAACTGCATCTGCATACTTCCCCATCTCCAAAACTTCAATTACCTCCTCCACGTATTTATCCTTTTCTTTCTTAGAGACATTAGAAGGCTGACGAAGATATGCGGAGAATCTTAAAGACTCTCTAACTGTCGCTGTCTTTAAATGTAAGTCTTGTTGTTGACAATAGCCAATTGATCTTGGAAATGACTCGTCCCTTAACCTTCCATCCACAAAAATATTACCAGTGACTACTCCATTTGTTGTCCTCGCGGCCAGTGAATCAAGCAAAGATGTTTTTCCAGCACCAGAGGCGCCCACTAATGCCGTCATCGTGCCCGGCTTGACCCAACCATCAACATTATCAAGAATTCGTCGTTCCTCCTTTTTGATTTTGACATCATAGCATAGATTTCTCCAATGAAAAATTGCGTCCGACTTTGAAAGTCCGACGTGGTCAGTTATATCTGATTCACCAAAAGAGTCTTCCAAAAGCTGGTTATCCATATTAAAGGAAACTTCTCCACCTATTTTTTCCAAATCTACGCCACCTTGCTTACCAGCAACCTTTTTCTCTTTTCTAATCCTCCGTACAATGCTCAAGGGAAACACAAGCATTTCACCTCTTTGTTTAGCTCCATTGTTACATTCACAAAGAAGTAGGTAAAGAAAGAAAAAAAAAATGATATAGGCCATACCTATACCAAACCCTCTCCATTTGTGGCTATGTTCATAGTCGTAACTTCCCTTTAGATATGCATCCCCTCGTATAAAAGTTTCACCAGGAACCGCCCCAACACCAGAGCATACTCTCTCTGTTCCGGTAACATTTTCATAAACAGCACCAGTTGGGATATATTGACTGCATGGGAAATTCCTCTCGTGAAACTCATTTATCATAAGCGACTCAAACATGTAGGCCAGTGGGTTTATGTACCATATCCATTTAGACCACCCCAGTATTTTAGTTTTAGGAATGGCAAATCCTGTGAACATTGTCAAGCCAAGCAACATGAGTGTGGCCGGTAACATCGCTTCCTGTAGATTTTTAGTTAGAGATCCCACGCATCGGAATAAGTGCGACATAGTAAAAGTCGCCTGTATACTAATCAAAAAGTAGAAAAAGAAATTCCCTCCATTCCTTCTAAAATTGACCAAAAAATAATATATTATATTGAAAAGTACTGAGGTAACGATTTTTGCTGGAACTTCAGATAATACCGACGCAATTGCATCCGCAGATGGATGGTATAAAGAATAACTTCTGTGTTTTTCCGTTATAGGTCTCGCCTCATAAAGAGAGAAAATTTCTAGAAGAGAAGAAAATGCGTTGAAGAGAATAGCAAAGAACATAGCTGCACCTCGGAAATAAAACGCCCCACTGTCAATCTCTTTCATGATTTTGTAAAACATAGATCCCAAAATAAATGCCATGAAAGTGTTGCCAAACACTTGAAATAGCGTTATACTTGCACTGTTTTTGATCCGCCAAATGTTCCTAATGAGCAGAAACCAAACCTGCATGCCATAATTAACCGTATATGGAGAGGATGCTCTAATTCTCTTTGACTGTTTTGCCACATGTGCCTGTCTAATTTTTTCTCGACTCTCCTCCGTGTTTTCGCCCAAGCTCCTCTCGATGTCACTTCTCAGTTTCTTGTATTCTTCTGAGTTTCTCCAATAATCGCTCATCTCTCTTGCAGTCTGCGGAATCTTGATTCCTTTCTTGATATAGTCATTATTGAGAATTCTTTCTGCAGGCGACGTAACCGCTGTTAAAAAATCAGCCGTTGTTTGTCTCTCCGGACAAACGTAACCCATAGAGATGAAATACTTTTTTGCTTTGGCTGTAGATCCAAAAAAGATCTCGTGTCCTTCATCTAATACACAGACTTTGTTGAAAAGATCATAGGCATCTTGTGAGCATTGGTAAATTGCGACTGCTCCACAGGAATCTGTAATAGCGGCTTGCGTCTTCAACGCTCGGACAAACTCCTGAGCAGTAGCAGCATCTAAACCTCTCGTAGCATTGTCCCAACATTGAAATTTAGATCCACATATAGCAACTTCGGCTATAGAAACACGTTTTCTCTCGCCTCCTGACACCCCTCGTACTAAATCATTGCCCACTTTAGTATTTCTTGTATGCGACAGGCCATACGTCGACCATCGTAACATCCGTCACGTGCTTTGCCCAGTCTTCTCTGCTTACTCCTTTCACTCGATTAGATGGCGTTTTCAAACGCGCAACTGTCACCAACGTCTCATAGACCGTGAGATGTGGGAGGTGGATATCTGTTTCAGCATTGTACACGATTTCACCTCTATAGTGCTTTGTGACGTCTTCGACTGACAATCCGCTGTAGGAAATCACCGAATCGTTGGAGAGTTTAAAACCGTGTGCGTTACACGATATCGATTTGAGGAGTGTTGTGCACCCAGAACCTGGTCGGCCCAAGACTACCAAAAGTTCGCCCGGATTAATGATACCATCTGTGGATTTAAGGATGGCAATTTTATCACCTTCTCTAGCCGGTCTCAAGTGTCTAAAAAAATTCGAAATCAGCTTGAAAGGTGCATTTAAAAAAGTTGTTTGGTATGCCACATACGCAGAATCGCCCGAGGCGGTCAGGTCTTTCCAGCAACAGCCTAGAGAGTAAGGCTTGTAATATTCTGGGTCGTTTTTACCAAGCATGGCCATATTTTTAACCCAAGCCATACTCGAAAAACTATCTGAATTGGGATCCAATCTTGGGTCATAGCTATCCGAGTCTTGACCTTTGAAAACTGGGTTTATTCCACCGCAGGAAATATTGGGAGATGTATTTGAAACCCTATCACCATTATTGGTATCATCATCAAGAACCGGCAATACACATATCCCGTTGTTACTATCGGCAGTTAACGTTTTTGCTAAATCTTTGATTTCTTCCTCTGTCCTCTCATCAAGGACTGAGTAGGAATGAAGGTTGATCGTCGAAACTTTCGACTTTAAGTCTTTCGACATGTTGCCAAGTAACCTCTTCTATATATCCAGCTTCAAGAAGACACCCTACTGTAACACAACTTATCATCCCAATATAAAGAATCCTTGACTTATATTAGTTATCGGAGCAGCTATGTTGTTACAGCGTATCTCTCTTGCATGTGAAGTTTATAATATCGCCCACATAGCCGAATATTTCTGCAACGCAAGATCAATCGTGTCTTAAAAGAGCCATAAAACATACCCTCCGCGCCCTAAGTACTTTTTCTTCCCCTCTTGCTTCTGTATTCGCCACAACTGCAAAATTTATTGAATGCTGGACAAAATACTAGGACAGAAGAATGCTTATTAGAAAGTGCCTACAGCTAGGGAAGACTCAAGCCACGGATCTTTAACAAATTAGCCATCTGTTGAATTTTTGCAAAAATGGTGGAACCAGATGAGAGCAAAAGCTTCAAGAATACTGAGATATAGCCGTCATATTCGCCTGGAAGAAATTTTTATTTGGTATTAGACCCCAACTGGGGACTGATGTTGTTCCATAACGTTATCGTTCTATTGGTTCGATTATTAGTGAGCCCCAGTTCGGCATCCTGATCCTGGTTAATTAGTAGGAATTCATCCCTATTGTAAGATTGTACGCATTCCTTTGCCTCTGGTTGTGCACACCCGATCCTGACTTTTTTTCCAAATTCCGAAGGTTGAAGTGTAATTTTCCGACTAGACCTCTCCTGCGTAGAGATTAAAAATTTCACATGCACAACTGGGACAATCGTGGTAGTTTCTCGAAATACGACATGAATGTGGCGTCAGCCCAAAAAACAAGGCGAAGCTTAACCGATGCACGTCGGGTGTGCACTTGCTACCACCACAATGAAAGGAACGAATATTAGTCACATATCTTTAAAGTGTTCCTTCATGAACAGGGAACAAAGTTACCGAGGAAAATATTACCAATTTAATAGCAAACTGGCTAGGCAGTTGATGATTTCACATTCAACAAGTCCAGACAAACACTAAATTTTCTTTTGGTAACTCTTTGAATCATGTCTGTCTTTCTGTGCGGGTTGACAGTTTTCCGCTGACAATAATGTTATTCCAACAATTCTATGAAGAAAGAAGTCTAGCCTTTCCCAATAACTCCATATACAGTGCTCTGGAAGAAAGTAGAAATACTTAACGTCAAATCTGCACTCGGTTTACAATCACATTGTAAACCTTGGTATATTTCCCCAAATATTGCCTGGGTTTTTGTTTAAACGGTTTCTAAAGCCACTTCAATAATGACAAGGATTTTTCTCAGAGTATCATATCCTGCTTAATGTCCACGGATATTCTGTATCTTAAACTGCAGTGCTTTTTGAAGTAGCCATAGTATATTTTGACATGTATAAGCGGCCTGAACGACCTTGGCAGCTTGGTTTGTAAATTCTCTCTACAGATTAGGACCCCCTTCACTTTGATTAGCCGGCATATACCGAATCTCGTTCCTTTTCCCATATATTTAGGTAGCCATCCTGGGATTCCCCAACAAAAATTTTGTAAAGGCAGAAATTACTGAGGACATAAATGGGGTGGGACATATATTGCGGGCTCGAACCAAAAAATACCTGGTCATGTGCTGAAAACCCCGCTGAATACAAATTTCTATCAATGCTCGTGTCCGGAGAAATATCCGTGCTCGCGAGGGTCCTCTGGCCGAGCTCTGTGATGACAAAAGAAGCCGTCTCGAGTTCTACTGTGTAAAATAACCTTTCCTTTTACAAAAGAATTAATCGTTTACTTGCCATGGTAATGATGCAGAGACAATTTAGTTTCCACAGAAGCATTGATTCTCTCTGGATTGTGCATAATTGTGATGCACCTACAGTCCATGATTACCTTTCTCGTGATAGGGACAAGTTCGCTTCCTCGGAACATGGCATAACGCTTGTTAACATCAAATAAGGAATATTCCCCGTTTTAAACTGTCATATAATATTAGTATGGGTGTGATCATGGATGGCCTCGTACTAGCAAACGTAAACCGTTGGAATACAATTAATGAAACATGAAATTTGATTTCGTGCTGCCTTGAACGTTTTGTATTTCCTGTATAAATAGGATGTGTTTCACCAGACAATCCTCTGTAAAAAGCTTGGAACGTTGGAATTTTGAAGCCGAAATTTGAGGATATAGACCACCAATCAAATCAAATAAGAAAATATGTTATTTTCGCTATTAGCAACTTTACCAGTTTTAGCATGTGCCTCTGCACAAAGCATTGTCTCTGAAACAACGACTGCACCAAGCCCAACCACAACTAATGGAATAAATTTATTCACTGGGATTCATGTTAGTACTCCTGTTTTGTTATCTGTTACTCCCACATTGCCAAGTATTAGTTTGCCAACTGATCTAGTCAGTAGTCTCCCAACAGGGTTGGACAACATTAATGTTTCTCAAGCTTTGAGCGGCGTTAATCTTGATGAGATAAAAGTTGACCCAGTGTTTGAAGTCAATGTGGACATCAAATATAATGGTGCGAATGGAACTGGTTCCTTGACTGCAGCCGAAGTATTGCAGATTATCTCTGACGTTTCATCTGCCACATCAAGTTCCTCCATCGACGTTAGTCAAGTTGCAACCAAATTTTTAGAGTACTTGGTAGCAGAAATTAAAAAGTTCGGTTCAAACTTAGATATGGATATTACGTTGAAATTTGGCGCAACAGTAACTGCTGGAAACTTTGGTGGCAGTCTGCTGATCATATTCGAATCAGACGGTAACACTACAACTGAAACTGTTTCAGTTATAACGGCAGGAATACACAGAACCACTACGCAGGTAACTGTTGGTAATATTGTGGCAACCGTGACAAAACTTGGAGGATTCCAGACCAATACCTATACGCTATTGGATAAGACCCAGACGGTGAATATTCCAACCAATTTAGCCTTACCAATATCCGTTTAAAGTGCAGTGTATGTGTATTGATCAAATGACAGAACTACTAAATAAATTCAGTTCTTGCGTGATCCAATAAGGCATAACGGCAAATTGTTTACTTTTTATCAATATTATTTCGAAATAGATGGTATTATCCTCTTAACTTCTATAGGTAGTATTTAAAGTTCGTCAAGAAGTTTCATGAATTTAATGCTGTTTTTTCAATGTTTGTTGCAAGCCAAGCTCAGATATCAAATTAGACGACACAACAGTTGCATGATCAAGACAAATGATATTATGAATGGTCTCATTGAGACGTTATTAGAATAAGTAATGATGAGGATACTATGGAGAACAAGTTAGGTTTTGTGAGCTAGGGAATTCTTCCATATTTAAAGCGAGTAACTCACAAGAAGATTTCCAGAAATTGTCTCATCAAAGAAAGAGATTATAGGTCCAAAAACATACTTACAATAACTCCACTAATCAAGATTGCGCCTTTATTAGACCAATTTAATAATCATATTTGTTACCAGATCCAAAAGGAGTTCTTTGAAAGATTGAATACTTTTATTGGCCGCCCACATTGGATAACTCATACGAGCTGTATCTTCAATGAGCTATAATGTGTAACAATCTAAAGAAGCCAACCTGTTGCTGGGCCTAAAGAACTAGAATGCTGTTCAAACGAGTATTATATTATTTGCCATAGTACAAGAAAACTTCTACCAGCTCTTATGGGATTGAATTAGCGTTCAGAAATATGTGCAATGTATTGGTGAAACTGTGATAGCTAACCTGTCCAAACTACTAAAAGTCGATCGGGTTGAATTATCAGTCAAGCATTCTAATCTCATGGGAATATTTAGACTCGTTCTTTAGAAGATCCATAGGGTACAAAAGCGAAACTATATTAAGAAGTGACAGCTGGATTGAGTGAATTAGCTGCAGGGTACCATGATACAATGAAATGTTTTCGACTCTGAAATTGTAGGTCGCCTTCAAGTGATATGTCAGAACCCGATTAACTTACAAGCAGTATCCTTCTAATAATGTTATGGGAGTGGCCAATTTTAATACAGTCAGGTGGGGACAATTTTGTAAAATAATGCTTTAATTTATACAAGGGAAGTTTCTTAGGGATCCTAAAGCCAGTAATATTTTGCGCTACATCAAATATCCCGTATGAATTATCTGCGCAAAATTGATAAACTCTCTTTAGCTTACACTCAACAGGTACCCAACAAATACGTCTTTACTTGGCATAGAATGAAATAATCGGAATGAGAAGTTGTGAAAAATACTGACCCTTTTACGGATACTGTTCAGCAAAAATCATACATGTTAATCTCTGCGAACTGAAACTATTAATTATCAGTATCAGTAAAGACTATGTTTGTACACAAACCAACGCATTTTGTGAAACTGCCAAACGCATATCAGATCATCCTGTAGAAAAGGTGTAAAATTATGCACCCATTTGAGTAGAAAATCATCTTGGTGTATATTTAAGGATTGATCTTGGCATTTATTATATGAATGCTATTCATGGATTCATTTTTCGTTTTCGATTACCAAAACAGTCTGCCTTTAAGCAAAAATTGATCGTTCGTTTAAGTCCCTCTCATAGGTTGACTTTGACCTTGTAATCAATCCAAAATTAGACTGGTTACCTTTAGATTCTCATTCATTTTAACAGTGCTGTCAAAAACTGTTCAGCATGGCACACTGCCTATCAAAGGAATATTACATCAGTATACTATACGACAGTCATATGGGAAATAAAACATCGTACTTAGCTATAAGCATATTTATCCAAATACATGAAGACAAATTATTTTTGCACTAACATGCCTTTTTACAACTTAGTTGAGTTATTACCATTTGGTAGTTTCACGTACTTACTGTATGGTGGTCTAGATCCCACACCAATCACACTATTGTCGTAATCAAAGATCGTGTAAAGGTTTTTAAACATAAAAGAACCGAAAACAACATTTTTAATTCCAGCAACGGCATAGGGCTGAATCATTAACTGACATAAATCGTACTCTTCCTGATAATAGTTCCAGGATAATGCTGTTATTGGAATCTCAACAGTCTTTCCGGAAATCGTAAATGCAATATTGAAGTCAGCATAATCGGAACAATAATAAAACCCTGGAAGATCTGGTGATTCAACTATATTGCTGTAGATCTCGTTGTAAATATCCGAGGGGAGAAGCATCGCCATCGATGTCCCTGAGTCGAAAATCACAGTTTGGTTAATAGGAATCGTGGTTTTGTTATTAAACTCCCCACTATTCCAATAGACAGAGAGTGAATCCAAAGTGTTGAACATGCCCAATTCAAAACCAAACCACTCAATTTCCTCGGCTACTGAACTGTCGTAGTCACCAATAGTGATATTTCCTGTGGTGTATACTTCAGCTTGAAAATCCAGCTCTGGTGAATACAGCAATGCAAAAATCTCTTAGTCGATTACCCCAGCCTTCTTCATTGTATCCATCAATGATCCTTTGACGTTTGGTATCGATCTCAATCCAAATATGGCCTCAATATTCTGTGTCGCATTAACCAGACCAAAATTGAATGGAAATGAAGTACCATCTTCAAAGGTTAGGACATCAGACACATATAAACCGGTAGCCCCTGATCCGTCTCCGTAGCCTACCGTGTAGACGTCATCTGATACATTCAGCGACGTCGACAGGTCTGGGTTGTAACAGCCGTTATGCTTTTCGCAAAGTTCATTTTCGGAGCCTAGAGCAGTGGCGTTGCCTATCCACAATTCTGGAGACCCAGTGTCAAGCAGAGCATTGACATTCTGTTTTGGCGTGCCTAGTCCGAAGTTTGTATCAATGTAAGAGTATAGCATGTTGTAGCTTTGCTGAACTTCATGGTCTCTTTTGAGTAAGTCTGCAGGGTTTCTATCAATCCTTTTCACAATTGATTTATCTTTGTGTCTCAATTCTAGTCCCAATGAGACAACATTCCTTAGTGGTGTTCCACACACAACTGTAATTAACACAGTTATGCACAAAATGAATTTCATCTGTAATAAAATTCAGTAAAAGATGTTGTTGTCGAACTATACAATAACGAAACTTACTATAAGGTTTAACTAGTTTAACCTTTGCATGTAAGTTTGAGAATTCTTGCCGCATATTATTATTCTATTGTCCTTTATATATAATTGGTTCAGTAACTGGATGGGGAACGACAGGACTAATTTGAATACACGCAGCACGTTAACGTAACATACTGAGCATCTTCGGATTTGTCCGAGTGAATATAGTCGTATACAAACCCCTAAAACAAACCAATCAGATTGTTACAGCCTACGGTCTAATGTCCGGAGCACATAAGGATTATAGTTTGTCTTTACCATACTCGTACGATGCAGAACAAATATCTTATTGTTATAACTTCCCCATTCCTTCGACCGTTCAAGAAACAGTAAGGTAGCTGGCTGTTTGTCTTCAAAAATGTCATCACGTCACCTCCCATATACAGATTATATTCACGAGGGTTTATCTTTTAACAAGACCCGAATTTACAGGGATGCTTCCACTGTATAGTTGGACAACCAGCTTGACTCGAAGTATTCACTGTAACAAATTTAACGATACTTATTTTTGTCTAGCAAATTGAAAAAGTAATTGCAGTATTGGGCTTGGTCAAGGCATTAATTCTTATTGTGTGGGCTAGAATTCATAAGCAGTGTGGCAATAGAATACACCAAGTTTTGTTTGTAAAAAAAATTAACATCAAAAGAGTGCGCCAAGCGGGTACACATCAATGGGTTATTTGGAGACCATAATCTTCATTTCAGACCGAATAATATGTCTATCATAGAGGTAAGGTTTTACTGTTATTATAAAACATTACGCGAATTAATTTTTTCGCCTGAAGAATTAACCGGAATTACGTTTCTTTTCTATCGTTGGGAAGAGTCTTAGGACAACAGGGTTTCTATTGGTTAGAGGAGGCATGGGGAATGCACTTTTTGGACCTCCCCAACAACCCATTGTAGACCCTCGTTCCTGAGTCTGTAAACGTGAGCGAAATCTCATATATTATATGCGTGGGAATGAAAAATCAAGTTGTCTAAACTTCCGTCGAAAAGGATTGTCGTTTGATTGTCGTTTAGGTTCTATTTAGTTCAAAATTCTAATTTTTAGTGTGATGCTACAACTTTGAACTTGGGACAGTTATCTACACTATCATGTCATGTGAAACCTAAAGAAAATATTTCAGAAATCACAATACATAGACGGACATTTACCAGTATATTGTTGTTATGCCCATTTTATATAAAAAAATTGTACATAAACTCGCGTACACAGAATAATCTATCTGTGTTTTTGAGCTATAAATCTAACAATTTATCAAACTGCTTCCGTCTACGAAAATTATAGTTGACACACAGTTGACCAATTACCAAACAAATGATAATTTTCAGCCGTGATATTGAAAAAAAAAATATATTATTATTTTAAGTTGTTTTGATGTATAACTGATTCTATAGCAGACTACTTTTTGTGACAGCTATTCATATTTACAAGCCCAACCTAATTGCTAACTCTCTGACATGCAGACACAACTATATTTCTTAACTGGCAAATAGTTATTGCTGCTCTGATTAGGGCTGGAGCTAGCTTGGAACTTCTGCTTAGAGATCCGAGCTGTTGCTTTTGAGTTTAAAGAGCGTTCGAAATATTTGGGGAACACAGCCACAACTTGGCTCTAATAGATATTTAGGACTGGTAGTTCTGTTGCCAATTAATCATTAATGAAGTTGAAACGTTCATATCTTTAAAAACTTCTTTTACTCAAGTTCATTATTGTAACCTTACCCAAAAAAGCATTTGAAGCATACATTTGATAACCACATAGATGGATACTATTACTCGCTCAAAAAGGGGATAGTTCTACTCAAATTTAAAAGAGAGGTATTATCAGACGCTATAACCCAAATATTTCACGAACATCAGAAAAAATATACATGTGCATGTTAGAAGAATTATATTAGAAATGAACTCTGTCAATATCATGACAAATTATTGTAAGTTTTTCATTTATTCCTACCAGTTATCTGAAACTGAACCCCATATATTTAAACAACAGGCTATTTATTTTTATCGTCTACGACTCTATCTGTCGCTTAATCCACTCTACGGCTGGCTTTACCTTCCTTGGCGTACGCTATATGATCATGTCAATAGATAACAATTAAAACACAATAGTCTCGCACTAAGTAAGATTCATTCATTAAAAATTGTATTTAGCAAATATTATGAGTGAACAGCGCCATAACCTCAATAAACCATGTTAAGGTCCCAAAAGCAGTACCAGAGATGGCGCAAGATTTGATTTGACTGCTGTTCTGTTCTGTTCTGTACTCTGGAATACCAGGGACTGCCAGATATCAGGTGTACATTGGACTCCCCAAAATATCATCATGCCCCAAAAGGTAATTGAGACAGAAGTTAACAGAGCCATCAATGAATGTACCTGCCCACGCTCCGAGGGCCTTCTTCACTAGCGGATGAGCACCAACACATGCAAAAGCTATTGCAACCCAATAGAGTAAGACACTATTAGAATTCATTTTTCCTAGAATTTTATTGCTACTTTGTTGGATACGATGATTTTTTAAAAACAGAATATGCTGCCTGCTAGAAAGTGCCTCGCAAGACAAAATTCGTTTTTGTCTTGTTTGATAATAGGGTAGGTTCTTTAAGATACTATAATGACTGCCCTTCAATAGTTAAGGAATAATAATGATATAATAGAAATATAAAGTTTGAAGGCAGGCCAGTTCAACATCTCTTACATATTCGTG